>CAJVPP010000240.1:0-38844 GCA_910592005.1 Funneliformis mosseae | reverse complement strand
CACAATGTATTAATTTTAGTTAGTTGGTTATGTATTTTTTAAATAAAAAAAAAATTTTTGAATTTACTTACTTGTAGCCGGAGTTAGAGGTGGTTGAATACTTATGATTGCTATTGTAAATCTGTTAAATCATTAATCTGATCTAATAATAATCTAAAAATCTATTGACTTGATCTAATTTTTTAGATCAGATTAGATTAAATAATAGATTAATTTGCTTTGATATTAACTTAAAAAAATCTATTAATCTAATCTAAATTTTTAGATCAGATCAAAACAGTTAAATAGGTTGACCTAATCTAATTTAGAGTTTTATATCTAATCTATACTTTTATTAATTTAAGATCAGAAATTATTAATTCAATAATATATTAGATTTTATATAAAATTTTTTAAATGTGTTTAATTAAAATAATTTATAAATTATAAATTTGCTATGATTATTTAGACCAATTACTCAATTTTTAACATTATAATAATCAGAAAATTTTATTAATAAATTCATAACTTCTATTATATAAAAGCTTTAATTATATCAATAGATTATTTTAATCATCATATACTTTTTTAAATACTTTAACAATTTTTTTGATTTAAGAGAAAATGAGCTTTAATATTGAAAAGTATTATTTATTATATTAAAAATTATTTTATTTTTTCTTTTAAAATTATTATATATATAAAAAAAGTATTTTTCTTTTCATAAATATATATATTATTTTCAGAAAAATATTTAATCAAACATTTTTAAGATTAAACATATTAACTAATCAAAAATTATTTTTTAATTAAAATTCTCTGATTTTAATATTTATGTTATATGTTTATATTTATATAAATAATAATGCATAAATCAGTTTTTAATAAATATAAATATAAAAACTTTTTCAAATTTTACATATTTTTTAAAAACTGTATCATTTGATATAATATTCAGTAAGAATGTTAAAAATTAAATTATTCAAAAACAGGTTAAGATAATTTTCAAATAACTTTTCAATTTTCAAATCTTAACCTAATATTTATGGAATAAATTTAAATAAAGATGTAGTAAACGTTCTGTATGTTTAAAAAATCTTTATGAATTTGAGAAAATGTTATAAAAAAATGAAAAAATTTTTATTTAAAATATATATTAAACTTATAAAAAGCATATTATATAGAATTAGAGTATATATTAATAGTCTATTAAGTACTAAATGATTTATTATTTAAAAATACTTAAATAAATAAAATTTTATTTTAGTTGATTTGATAATTTTCTAAAGATAATATAATTAATGATTTAATAATTTAAAATTATTATTATAAAAAACTAAGATATCTAATTCTTTTAAATATTTAATATTTTAATCTGTAAAATAATATAAGTTATTAATAATTCTTATTTTCTTTGTTTTAGATAAAATTTTTTTATTCAAAACTAATTTTTTAATTTCTATTTAACTTTCTAACTCTAATCTAATGTATAATTATACTTTTGTTAAATTCAAAATAAGTTACTATACTAGTTTTTCTATAGTTTTTTAAAATAAATTAATTATTTCTTTTTTTACTCAATAGAATATAAAATATAAGTATATTTTAAAATTTTACATTTAAAAGTTTTACATTTAATAGTTCGTTTATTAATACATTTAATATGATTTTATAGCATTATTTTATATATAATTAAAACTAAATAAGTTTTAACAAATTGATCATTAATCATTAATATTACATTATATTTTATATTTAAGGAAGATAATCTGTAAATCATTTTACAAAAAATTATAATAAAAATATTATAGTATTTATATTTATTTGACTTTGTAATATTTAATTAAATATTCAAAACTGTAATTTTTGCTTATAAAATTTATTTAAATATAAACATGTTTATAGCAAATTTATTTTTAAAATTTTATATTTATATTATTATATAAGTTAATTGCAAAGTCTATAAATTAAAAAATAGATTTTGATACATATAGTAAAATTTTAAGTTTTTAAAAAGTTAATAATTTATTTTAATAATTTTAAAGAATTATTTATATCAATAAAATTATAAATTAATAATGAGAAAAATAATAATAATAGAATGGTTTATATTACAAGTTTAACTAATTAAAATTATAAAAATAAAAGTTAATTTATTTATAAATTAATTAAATCAATACTTTAATAAAATTTTGTTAATAAGTTTATCAAATTATAAATTTTTTATATAATATTTATATTTGACTAATTGACTGTAAAACTAATTAATAAAATTAATTATTTAACTGATTAATTAATTTACTAAACTGATTTTATAAAATTTTTATTTCATTTATACAAAATTCTTAATCTTTCTTTAGAAATAATTAAAAATAAAATATAACTAAAGAAATTATAAAACAATATAAACATTATTAATTTTATTAGCAAGTTAATCAACAATTTTATGATAATTTTATATAATTAGTAAATTATAATGAAAATCATTATTATTAAACTATTTTTTTAATAAATTACAAATTATTTAATTATTTATCATATGATTTCAGATTAAATTTCGACCAATCAGGAGTTTATATTTTCTACTTAAGCTATTTATGAAAAAAGTAAAAAAAAATATATGAAATCAAAGGAAAAAAATATATTAATTACTTCTTATGTATATATACACACATATATATACACGAGATATACACATTTGCTAAGTCAATTCATTGCAACTATTCCTTAATTTAAGACATTGATAAATGATATTATGACAAAAATTTTTTTTATCCAAAATATAATAATATAATTAGGTAAAGCCTACATACTAAATAGTCAAATTTTTTAATCTTATCTCGTCGCTTATGTTACCCAGATTTAATAAAAAAAATTTTTTAGTTTTCAATTTTTTTTTTTTATCCTCGCCTGGAACCCTGAGGAATATTAGATTGGTTATTATTACCAAACCAAATCACTGCTGATTTCGTATGTTGATATGCTTTAATTAGCAAAGGTGGAACGTTTGGGTTTCCAAAAATCTTTCTATCCAGGAATTGCGTAACATTATCAAACACTTCTCGAGTGTAAGGATTCATATGATATCTCATGCGGAGGAAGATACAATAACTGAAAAATATAATTATTGCAAGCTGAAAACTATTAAAAGATAATTTTGAGTTAATGAAACAAAATAAATAAATAAATAGAAATTGACAATTTTGTTGCAAAATAACTGGGGAAAAAAATAAACGTACGTTAATATATTTAACAGTAAAAATGATGTGATAACTACAACTTCGACGAAACTAACAATCTTCATGGCTTGATCGTAATTATTGTGAACCCACGTTTGAATATATTTTGAAGTTTTGTTGACCCATTCATTTTGTGCCCCCGGAGGACCGGAAGGATGTGGTGGAGGAAAGAATGTTTGAAGGATATTTGTTCGGAAATATGTAATGAAATGGAACAACGAAAATGTTGCATATGGGACGAGTGTGACTAAAGATGGAAAAGAAATGTATATTAAATAAAGTTGCGACAATTTATATATTGGAAAAGATAGAAAACCGCAAAACTCATCATTATTAACTTACCGAAAACCGGTGTACTCATAAACCACATAAATGCTAGCAAAAAATAAAATACATTTTCGTCTTTGTTTATCTTTTGAAAATATTCCCAGTTAAGACGTGGTGTCTACAAGGCGATAAAAATTTAGTATAAATAAATAATCTCGACCTTATAACTCTAATCTAATTTTTTAAAAACTAATAACTTGTGAATCCACTTGTAAAAATGAATCTTTTGATCTAGATCATCATTCTAAAATGAGTTACTGTTTTCCTACCCTCCATTTCTAAGAAAAAAAAATAAAAAGAAATATTTTGACTATAATAAAGTTAAATTTGTTAAAAATCAACTCACGCCAAATGATTTATAAATGACAACACCATAGCTCAGCATAGCTCCAAAATATGCTCCATGATAAAAAATTACTCCTTCGGACGAACTAAAAGTGATCCAATACCAAAAATAAAAAGACGTGCAAAAAAGCACAATACAATGTCCACACCACCAAAAGAATTGAGGGTGCTATAATGTAAACCATAATAAGTATTAACATCAAAAGAATCTCGCGTAAAAACTTTCTGCAGCAGGAACAATCAGTTACCTTGGCAAGTGTCCAAGCACGGTTTGCGAGAGGCTGTTTTGCCATTCTATCTGCTTTAAGACCAAATACCTGTCACTAAATCTCTGATGACTTGTTTTATTTAAAAGAACAGAAAATTTTAGGGAAACTACTTGTATGTGAACAGAATATAGGTTTAAATCATCAACTATATAGCACAGATTTGGCAAAAATCTGGAAACGTCATCGGTACTTTTCACATCCCCAATCAATTTTTGGCTGTCGTCCTACCGATCTATAACAAAAATTTACTTTAAATTGTTGATACTTTAGTCATTTTTTGTATCACTACTTTCACTGTAAGAGAGACATAACAATGACACATGATTATATATCAACGTTTGTATCATAAACAAAAAAGAAGAATGGTTCTTTTCCCACAATCGTTTCGTCAATATGATAATATTTTATTTTCCATATTGAAAAATCGGGTAATCGCACGCCACGAGGCGTGTGATTCGAAAGTAGGTCATAAATTTATGACATGACCGTATAATTACTTCCATAATAATAAATATTCAATAAATGGTTAACAATACCGATTAATATATAATCTCAGAAAAACCTATGACGAACCCGGTAAAATCCAACCTAAAATTGGTAAACAACGGAAAATAGTTTTAGCAAATCACATTTTTAATGACAAAAATTTTTTTAAAATTATCGTAGTATCATTTTTAATTATCAAATTTGCTTTATATACTTTTCTATTGAGTTACAAGCTTATTAAAAAATAAATTCCAAATTATTATTATGATTATTGTATAACTAAAAATACTACATTAATATTTTTCTAGAATTCTAAAAATTATTTCTAAAAAGGAACCCTTTTTTTTTAATATAGTTATTTTATAATATATTTAAAAATGTTAATACTATTTAGGTAATACCAAATTTTCTATAATTTCTTTCTTAATTTAGTAAATTTTTTAAATAATAATATTGCTTAAATACTAAAACTTAATAAAACCGATAATAAAATTTTTTAAATTTAAATATTATAAATAAATATATTTTGTTTATTTACTAAAAGTTTTTAAATTAATTATATATATATATATTATAAATGTTATTTATAAACTAAAAAATTTTAATTTTTATAAAAATATATATTAAAGTTAGCAATCTTATTATATTATAAAATTATAAAATTAACTATAAGAAAATACTTTTTTTTTTATATAAAGTATATACAAATATATTTTTTAAAATTTTATTTTTATACAATAATAATAAAATAAATAATAATATTTATATAATTAAAGTTTATATTAATTTTTTATTTGTTAATTTAAATTTATAGTATTATGTTTATAATAATATTTTATAATTATAGTCAATTCTCTAGAAATATATCTTTTGTGGCTAAAAAGTATATATTTATATAAAATATGGATTTATAAAAAAATATAGATTTTATATTAGAAAAAACTGTTTGTGATTAAATAATATAATTATATTATTTAATTATAAATAGTTTAGATTAAATTATTTATATAAGTAATAGTATAAAATGGATAAGTAATAATATAATAAATAACTTAATTATAATTATTTTTATTAGAGTTCTGGATGAGTCAAGTTAACTCATGAGTCAGATAAGCTGAGTCAAGTTTAAATCAAATTGAGTTTATTTTTTTTGACTTGATGATTTGCGAGTCAAGCCAAATTCAAGTTGAGTTAAATATTTAACTTAACTTGATTTAAACTCGACTTAATTCAAGTTGACTCGAGTTGACTTGAAATAGTATTATTTTTAGGGATATTAAAATCCAGTCTGATCCTAGTTTGGTCCTGAAACACCCAGTCCATAGGACTTGGATCCTAAGACTGGATTCTAGGATCAGGTTCTGAAACTGCAGTTCTAGAACTGCAGTTTTATAGAAAAATAATCGTTCAAGAAAAACGATAAGAAATTGTTTGACTTGAATGATAAAAAAATTGTTCAAAAAGAACGATGGTGAATCGTTTGACTTAAATGATAAAAAAATTGTTCAAGAAGAATGATGATGAATCATTCAACTTGAACAATAAAAAAATCATTCAAAAAGAATGATGATAAATCGTTTAACTTAAACGATAAAAAATTCATTCAAGAAGAACGATGATGAATCATTTGACTTTAACAATAAAAAATTTGTTCAAAAAGAATGATGATGAATCGTTCGACTTGGATGATAAAAAAATTGTTCAAGAAGAATAATGATGAATCATTCGACTTGAACGATAAAAAAATTGTTCAAGAAGAATGATGATGAATCATTCAACTTGAATAATAAAAAAATTGTTTAAGAAGAATGATGATCTAAATTATTCAACTTGAACGATAAAAAAAATCATTTAAGAAAAATGATAACTCAAATCGTTCAACTTGAACGATAAAAAAATCATTCAAGAAGAATGATGATCCAAATTGTTCAACTTGAATGATAAAAAAAATTGTTCAAGAAGAACGATAATAAATCATTCAACTTGAATGATAAAAAAAATTGTTCAAGAAGAACGATGATAAATCATTCAACTTGAATGATAAAAAAAATCATTCAAGAAGAATGATAACTAATCATTCGACTTGAATAATAAAAAAATCATTCAAGAAGAATAATAACTAATTGTTTAACTTGAACAATAAAAAAATCATTCAAGAAAAACGATGACTCAAATCATTCAACTTGAATAATAAAAAAATCAATTAAGAAGAACAATAACAAATCGTTCGCTCTTTCCCTATTTCCTCCCTTCTCTTCCTCTAATCTTTTCATTTTTTTTTATTATTTTTTTTCAAAATCAAATCGAGTTAAAATTAAGTCAAGTTAAATTGAGTTGTTTAAAATTTATATAACTCAAATTAAATCAAATTGAAAGATTTTATAAAATAAATTTGACTTGATTTAACTCAAAAAAAGAGAGTTGAATAAAGTTAATCTTTAAACTCAATTCGACTCAATTCATTCAGAACTCTAATTTTTATTATGAGTTATGCATCTATAAATACTTTTAATATAATTTATATTAATAAAAAATCTATAGTTGTTATATTGTTAATGAAATATTTGCTTATTATTATATATTTATAATCATTTAATTTTTAAATAATTAATTTCATATTGATTTCCTTCTATGTTCTTTTTATTGTTAAAAAATTAGTCATGTCTTTGTATCTTTTATTTTATGATTCAAAGCATAAGGACAATTATTTTTATATCAAAGTAATACAATGTTATTTTATTCTGCATATTAATCAACTAATAAAATTCTGCATTACTAGTCATGTGTATTTCACAAAAATTGAACATTAAAAAATTGAATTTTTATTATAAGTTTTATTATATTTTAGATTAAAATAGTTACTGTTCCCTAATTTTTATTATAAAAATATCATATCAGATAATATAATTAATTATAATTAGTTTTAGTTAATATTATACTATAATACTAAATAATCTTTAAAGTATATAATTTATGAAAATTTATTTTAGCATTATAATAGTATTATGATAATACTTTAAAACTATTATAAAATTAATAAGAATAAAACTTAAAAAGGTTCTATTGGTTTTTCAGATTTAAATCATTTTTATCTTAACTTAGATCTAAATTATTATATTTTAAACTAGATCAGAATTTATAAAATAATATTAATTGAAATAATTATTAATAAAAATGATGCTGTAACTAATTGTAATTATAAAATGCTTATTTATCATCAATTGTAATTCAATTTTTGTTAATGTTACAACTAGATGCATTTTAAAATGTTTATTTATTATCAGTTGTAACTAGTTGCAGTACTATTTTTAATTATTAATTTATTATGTCTTATTGTATCTTGAGTTTTAATACTTTTTATCACTTTTTTATCATTTTTTCACAATTTTTAAATATATTAAATGAAGAAATTAAGATAGAAATTAGGACAGAAATTAGGACAGATTTTTTTGTTATCAAAGTAATACCAAAAATATCACTTAGATTTTTTTATAGTAATATAACACATTCTTATAAAAAATTTATGAGATCAATTTAGAGATAATTTTAGTATTATTTTTAAGTTTTTTAGTTTGATCTATTTGATTCTTTACTACTACTAATTCTTATATCTTATAAGTCTTTATAAAATGTAAAAAATTTTAAAAAATTTAATTTTTTATGATACTATATTATTTTAAAAATAAGTATTTCATGATATACTTCTTTTATAGTAATTTTTTATTTGTTTTACATATTTTATTATATTAATTATTATTTTCATAATAATGAATGTTTATTTATTATAGAATGCCTTATAAATACTATAGAAAAAAAGGTAATATTATATTAAATACTTTAAAATCAAAATATAAATCTTTATACTTTGATTATAATTACTTAAATTCAAATAATTTACTTTAAAAATAAATATATATAAATACATTTTATAGTAAAGTAGGTAATAGTAACTTTTTATCCTTTTTTTCATAAATTAGCTAAGAGAATTGTTTTATTAAAATAATATAATATTAATCTTGTTACTAAATTCATATAGTAATAGATTTAGAATCAAATATAATAATATTGACTTTTTATATCTTACCTGTTCAGATAAATATTATGAAAAATACAATATAACTTTTAATGAAGATAAGCTTTCAAAGAGATATACTGGAGTAAAATTATTAAAATTATTATAAAGATGATAAATAAATTTTGTAATAAAGTCAATACTTATCTTAGAATAAAAAATGGTATTCTTATTTAAAGATGATGATTAGAAGATATTATTTTATTAGTAAAAATAAATATTTTAAAATTAAGTATAAAGAAGTAGTAAATTTTAAATTAAAAAGTTTTTTATTAATAGGAATAATATTATAAAAGGCTTTTTAAATTTATTAAAAAAAAAAAAATTTATATTAGATTTTTATTATTAATAACATTTTAATATTTAATAAATTTAATTAAATAAAAATATATTAATTTTATATACTTATTTAATTAAATTGATATCAAATTAAGATCAATTTTAGACTAATTTATGGTTATTTAAATTCTAAATAATGCTAAATTGTTTATTTAATTAGAATCAATTAGTAATTTTTAGATTAATTTATAATTGAATTTAAGTTTTAAATTAATGTTAAATTGATATTAAATTGAAATTAATTTTAGGCTAATTTTTAATTGAATTTAAGTTTTAAATTAATGCTGAATAGTTTTATTTAATCAATATTGATTAATAATGATTTGAATAATTAGAAACATTTAATCAATCATAAATAATATCAAAATCAGTTTAAATTCAACCATTTAATTTTTAGCTAATTTAAACTATTAAGACTAGTACTAGTAATTATACTTTAGTAATATGAGCTGTAATAGTTTTTAAATATTAAGGTAAATTAATAAATAAATTAATATAGATTTGTTATTTTTATTATAAAATCTTCAATTTATAATAGATTATTTAATACTTTATATCTTAAAAAATACATTTATAGATATTTTTATTATTACAATAATGAATATCTTCTTTAAAATATCAAAAAATTGATGAATATAAACTAGTAATAATTTCTGTTCTTAAATTTATTTAAAAACTTACAATAAATAAAATAAATTCAAATTATTATATAAAATATTATATTTATTTATAATAGCTAAATGTCATAAAAGTTTACTTGATTTCTTAAAACTTTTTTGACAAATAAAACAAAAAAGCTCAAAGATAAAAAGTATTATAAATAAAACAAAAACTATATTAATACTTGACATATTAGTGATAAAGTTAATATAATAAAAAAAGTATAAGATTTTATATATTATTTAAAAAAAAATAAAAAATTTAACATATTATAAGAAGTTAGTTATAATTACAATTAATAATAATAATATATTATAAAATTTGAAATCATGAGATATTAAATACTTTTCACTTATTTTTATTACTTAAACTTATTAGTTTTTAGTTATGCTTATCAGTTTAATATATATTTTATAAGTTATTTTAAGTTGTTTAGGATGCATTTAGTAAATTGATTATAAAAATTATGTATTATTACTAATTTAAATAGTATATTATTAATTATGATTATTATGATTTAAACATAAAATTTAGGTTTAAATTCTAATAATTAGTAGATATAATTTATATTTAATATTAATATTACAGGTATATATAAATTATTTTATTTACTTTATTATTTTATATTTTATAGATGATATTATAAAACTTTAAAGATTTACAAATATTATTTAATAAAAGAAGTATTAATTTTATTATATATAATTTATGTAAAATATATATAATTATAATTCTAAAGATAGTAAATATAATTTTGATGAAATAGCAATAACAATTTTAACTTTTAAAAATTTAGAAAAAAATTTTATTACTATAGAAGATATTATTTTTACACTAGAAATTATTGTTTATATTAATATTCATAATCTTACAATAAAGATTGTAAAAAAAATAATTAATTTCCAAAATCAAAAAGAACAAATTAATTTTTATTTACTTTTGATTAAAATAATTTAAATAAAGTACTAAATTAATTACCTTTTTAAACTTAATTTTAAGTAATTATACAAATATAATATTATTGATATATGGAAGGCAGTCAATAGAAAAGAAGAAAATCTATAAATTTTGAGTAATTTTGGTTATTAAACTAGTTTTATTCACATAACCATGATCAGCAAAATGAGTCAATAAAAAAATTTTTGACTAAAAAGTGGATTTCTTCTTTTTTACTAACCTCTTATATAATTAAAAATTATTTATTAAAAATTAAACAAAAACTATATATATTTTTTTAAATCAGTAGAAAATAAATGTATTTATATTTTTGTAAATAAACTTCTTTAATGTTATAAAATTTATAAACAGAATATGATTATAATTAATGATATTTATAATTTTTAAAAGTACTAAAATATTATTAATTTATATAATTATAATAAGTATGAAATATAAATTTATTTTTATATATATATATATTATAATAAGTAATATTTCTTATAATTTGAAATAATAAATTTTAAATTTATTTTATTAATAAAAAATAAATTAAATAAGTATATAAATAAGTATTTACTTTTTAATTCTTTTATTTTATTAATAAATAATTTTAAAAATGTATTAAAATCTTTAGATTATTTTGATCTAAAAATTAAAAATAGAATTAACAAGTTTTTTTTATTTAGATATTTAATATTTATTATAATATATTATAAATACAATATCTTATCTATCATTAAATAAAACTTTTCCTAGTAATTGTTTATAAATATTATTATCAAAAATATTTTTTAATTTATCTAAAATATCTTATTATTATTAGTATAATTATATTAATAAAAAATTTTTATTCTTATTTTATTATTATATTAATTTTTTTTTTTATATAAAAATAAGATATAATTTTTGATTTATTATTAAAAATTGTATTTTAATAATTTATATATTAGACAATTTTAATAATTTTTATAAATTTAATATAATATATATAAAAATTCTTACATATCTAATATTCTTTTTACATATGTTTAAATAACTAAAAAGTATGATCATAATTTGTTTTATACTTCATCTTACTATTGTAAATTTTAATCAATTGAAAGAATTTGATCAATTATAAAAGATGTAATTATAGAATAGTTCACATTCTAATTTTTATTATTAGAGACAAATCATTACAAACTTTTAAAGAAAATATTAACTTTAAAGTTATTGTTAAGTTTTGAAAAAAATGTCTTAATAAGATCTTTATAACTTTAATAAAATTGAAGTATATCTTAAAATCTAAAGTATTAATAAAATAATTTAAACATTCATATTAATTTTAAAAAAAATTTTTTTTTATTATAGATTTATTGATATATTAACCTTTTTGTATTAGATCAAATTAAATTAATATAATATTTTAATTCTTAACTAATTATAAAAAAATTTATTTTATTATTATCTTATTATATCTAGCTAATGATATTAAAACTTTTTAGTTATTTATATATTTCAAAAGAATAATTTCTTAAGAAATTTAATATTTGTAAAAAAAAATTATAAAAAAATATATAAAATCAATAAAGTCTATTAGATAATCTTTTGATTTCTTTTAATTAATTAATATATTAAAAATAAATTTGTTAAAAAACAATTAGTAAAAGATGATTTGAACTTATACATATAAGTTAATAATAAATTGTATAAAGAAAGAATTTTTATTAACTTTTATCTTTTGGGTTGTATATATAATTTGATTAAATCTTAAGATTAATTTTCTTCATATGCTTTTACATAATCTCCCATCTAATCGGGATCATCACATTGCCAATCAATTTTTGATAACATCGTATTTCACATGAAAGAAAAAATTATATTTGCTTTTATAATTATATTATGTAACGATTATAAAGAAAAAAAATTTATTGATATACATTTTTCCGACGGGCCATTCGCGATTATAAATGTAACGAATAAATGTATCAGAAATAACTTCATCCTTAAAGTTTTCCAAATGGAAATGGAAACCGCATCATCACCTTTATTAACGCTAAGTGTGTGGTCATCCTACATTGCAATAAATTTTACATTAGCGTTTTTGACTTATGTAGCTCACTGGCCTCCTAAAAGTTGGAATTTTTGGATTAATGTTGTCACAACCACAATTGGAACGGTCTTCAATGAGTTCCCTTTTTATATTATCTCATTTAAAGTTTGGATGTGGTTTGCAGTGATTATTATGGACGCTTGGATTGTTGTTTCATTTTGTACGTAACCAATTGAGATATATATATATATAATTTTGGGATAAGAAACAAGTGTATCTGACTTTCATCATTTATTCGTAATAGCCAAATCACCTTTAATACTCTTGCTAGCGTTTACTTCGGAAATATTTACTACGTCAATCTTATCACATAATTTTTATAAGAATTATAAATCTCGTCGAATCGTACATGCATATACTCATACATTTGAACGTTACGGTCCCGAATTACCCAATATCGCGTCGTAAGTTAATTGTGAAATGTACCAATATGCTCAAATTAAATGTAATGCGCAGTAAGTTAAATCAATTTTGATTTTTTAGAACGAATTTTTGGCTTCGTTTTATGTTGCCAATTTACATTCCAACAAACGTTAAAGTATTTCGAAATAGTAAGTGTCACACGTAAATAAAAAAAAAAAAAAAGAAAAGGTGATGGGGGAAAGAAAAAAAATTTCATGTGGTGATATTTGATTACTCCTTCCCTAACGAAATATCTCTCTTTTACGCGTATGAAAGTTACATATGGAACACTACAAGAATTACAAGAGATTGGTAAAGAAAATGCATCATATTTAAAATTGGATGTTTATGTACCAAAACATGTAAAAAAAGCTGATCGCCGTCCAATAATGCTCTTTATACATGGCGGTAGTTGGATAGCAATGGATAAATCAATACCATTCCCGCAACCATTTTATTTATCAAGTAATGGATGGATAGTATGTTCAATTAATTATCGTTTAGCACCGAAAAATCCTTATCCTGCTTGTTTAATTGATTGTAAAAGAGCGTTAAGATGGATTAAAGAAAATATTGCTTCATATGGGGGGGATCCAAATTTTGTAGCGGTTTCAGGTGATTCGGCTGGTGGTCATTTGGCTGCTTTGATGTCTCTTACTGCGAATGATAAATGTTATCAACCAGGATTTGAAGAGGTTGATACTAAAGTACAAGCATGTGCTTGTATTAATGGTGTTTATGATGTTACAAATAAACATAATGCTTTCACTCCTTTATTTACTAAATGGTTTGTTAAGGAAATTTGTGGTAAAAGCGGTGATGAGGATGAAAAAGATGTTCGGGACATGTTGGAAAATGCTTCTCCTGAAATTTTAGTAGAGAGAAAAGGTAATAATAATGATGAAAAAATCGTACCTTTCTTGGTATTCCAGTAAGTAGTACATTTTATATGATTATTTGGAAAAGTGCAATATTGTAACGTTGATGTGTTGAAAGAAATTTTTTGGAGAGAATAACCTTGCATTTTGAATTAACCATCACTTTTTTCACCTTTGTAGTGGAGACAATGACCAATTAGTAAACATAAAGAGTTGTAGAGAGTTTATAAAAACTTTTCGTAAATATTCCCCTAAATCCGACCTAGTTTACATAGAATTTCCGGTAAGTAAACCAATAAATGAATTGTCATTATAAATTATTTTATTATTATTATTTCTTTTTTGTTAAAACAAAAAAATTTAATTCATACTTTCTTCATGTTTGCTTAAGGGAGCGCATCATGCATATCATAGTGTATCATCTCCACGTACCCATTATTCTTTGATAGCTATGTTACGTTTCTTAAATTGGGTTTATCATACTTCAAGTTCTAATAATATTACAACAGATTTTAATGGGAAAAAAAAATTAATAAATGGTAAAAAAGGATAATTTTGTAAAAAGAAAAAAAAAGGTTTTGAGAAAATCTTTACTATATATAAATCAGTTGAAGAAGACAAATATAGATTTAAGAGTTTGGATAACTTTGTACCAATAATTTAGTCTTTTTCTATACATATTAATTCTATAAGTATAGTGTTCTTTATTATAACAGTTATCTTTAAATCGATACAAAAACGAATATGATATATACAACAAAGTTTTTATTAAATAAACTACAGTTGTATATAAAAAGTGCAAATCATCCTCTAGTTTTACTTGTTTTTTTTAGTAATATCTTTACCGGGAAACCAAGGGATTAATCGACTTGTGTTTTTTCGATATGATTCATACATTGGATATTTATTCTTAGTAATAATTTCAGTTAAATGAGTGGTAATTTGAAATAATATGGTCAAACTCAAGGTTCCAACGATTGTCCAATTCAATATCCATTGTAATTTGGAAGATGAGGGTACCGCAGCGACGGAAAATAAGTAATAACTCCACCAAACTCCCATCTCACAAAAATAATTTGGGTGCCTATAGAGTGTATAAATAAAACCAAAGCATTATAACTTCAAATCAAATTTCTAAAACAAACTCTCTTTTGGTTTTGACAATTACCTTGAATAACGGAATAAGCCATGAATTAGAAATCCCAAAGAGTAATCTCCTTCGAAAATTGTTGTTTCCTTTAATAAATTTTTATTGGCATTGGCAATTAACTTACGCTTTTCACTTTGAAATTTCCATTGTTGATCATCGGCAATCAATTCACCCGTAAGAAATCCAACAAACATTATACTAGCAAATAAATCCCATAAATTCAACGGTGATGTGGAGGCATTGTACCAAACAACATAAGATGGTAATGTCATGGCCAATAAAAGAAAACATTGAAATAATGATGTAAATATAATATTTGTGATTTCGAATATGCTCCAATGAATATGTTGTTTTAAGTATGCCCATCTACGGTTTACAGTAAAGAATAAGATATTTAAGTAAATGTTCTTAAGTCTTAAGTAAATATAAACATTACCTATAATCTTCACTTTCCCATTTATAACCACCTTTCCGTGCGTAATTATACGTCAAACGCGCTCCCCAAATTGTAGTAAGCGAACCAAGTATGATACCACGTGCATTCAGATATCCGTGAAGAATAAAATGCCACGTAAAAAATACAGGGAGTATACTCCAAAGTCTATCAACCTTAATTGGATAAAGGAGAAATCATCAGATAAAATTAGAGATCGATATACGATACTTCCTAGAGAAATTTCCTCTGAGAAGTATATAGTCAATTACTAAATTTAACGACTAATTAATAAACCGAGTAAATTTTCTAGATTATATTGTTATGTAATATATCAAATGAATCAAAATAGATCTCATTCAATTCAAGTTAAGAAGAAAACAAACTCGCACTGGTATATACCTGAGAAAAGTTCCTAGTAATAATACTTAATACCCAGGTCCAGAAAGCAAAAGCAAGACATAAAGCGATAGCTGACACAAGTGGGTCAGAGTATAGATAAAGTTCTTTTACCGACCAAACCAAGCCTTTAGTCTTATATGCTGAATCCAATTCGTTAAAGTTCGTAACGTTTTTGATAAATTCATCAAAAAGTGGTTTAACATGATAAGCAAAAGTTGGGAAATCTGCCATGATGAAATAAATGGTTTAGAGTCGTGGTTCCAAAAGGAAAAAAACTCGCAATATTAGAAAAGAAAATTAACCAAGGATAAAAAAATAAACACGAACTTATTAGTGACGTAAAAATTAATTCAAAATTTTAGTGTAATTTATCTTACATAAGCAACCTCACGTGCTGGAATCTTCAAGTTTGGCGCAGAATCGTAAGGAAAAACAACAATAATTTTTTCGGAGTAGAATTCTGTTGAGAAGAAATTTAATGAAAAGAGTGAATCAAAATCATTGCCTTGTTTTATTTTTTTCATTTATTTTAATTTTTTTTACCTCTGCTATTCTCAAAATAGAATTCATATTATAATATGGTAGGAAAAAAAATCAAAATTTTGTTAAAAAATTCTCGGAACCTGCAACCTTCCCATACATTCTCTTTATGATTTATGTTGGTCTTTGTTTTACAAAGTAAAATTTGATAAATTAATCGGAAATTTGGAGTTAAAATGTCATATATTTCACTCATTCTTTCACGTGTATGCTATAAATTACCTTAAAAAAGTCGTGGGAACGACCAATTTTTTTTTGGTCGCCCTTGTCAACTTAATCAGCCAATCAAAAGAATTCAATGGACCATTTATTTTAATCGTGGCTTTAATTTCCATTTAAGTTATCAGATCTTCATAATGATTACATACCAATTATGGTAAAACACGCGTTCGAATTTTTGAACCACTCAATGACGACTTTTATTTTACCAAGACACTTGTATTTTGATTAACCAAAAGAGCGCTTTGCGGTTGCAAATAAAATGACTTCAAGTTTGAAAGGGATAGAAGAGTCACCCACACTACAACAAGTAAGTCAAGAGGATCAACAAGTAGATCAGCGATCCTTTGATACTCAACCTGAGCAACAGGGAGAGGAAGTAGTTCTACAGCATTCTATAGTTGCACTTCCACTTCCAGCTTCTACCTCAACAACAACACAACCAACCTCACCTTCTGAACCCCAACAATTTTCAGGTTATTTAACAGATAACGTATGGTATGAAGTATTTCGTCAACTGCATTGTGATCTAGGAGAATATCTTTACAGTTGTTTATTAGTGAATACTCAATTTTTTCGCAATGCAGTACCATTTTTTTGGAGAGACGTGCAAATAACATATTTTAGTCAACTTACTTCTTTTGTCCGTATTCTTGAGTCCAAAAATCAAACATTACCATATGCAAGATACATTAGAACTATTTATATAGCAGCTAGAACTCCACGTACGCCAAATAAAACTCGTTCAGCTGAATTGGCAAATTTATTATATAAATTGGCTAGTATAGATGTTAATTGGAGATTATTATCGTTTACATTGGATTTAGATTGGAGAGATTGCGGAGAATCTACCATTTGGACTAATTTTTTTGCTAAATTTGGAAAACATTTGGAACATGTTGCTTTACATGGTTCTTCCCCTTTCTTGAGCGATGCTTTATCTTTTTCAATAGGAGAATTTTGTCCTAATCTTAAATTTCTTACTTTGGTAAATTAATTGCGTTCCTTTTTTTTTTTAAAAAAAAAAAAGACAAAGTTCTTTTTTAACTTTATTTTTATGTAGGAATCGCGATATTTTAACGGTTATGGGATTCTTAATATAGCCGAAAAATGTCCTCTCACAGAATTAAGTATTTGGTGTCGTCAAGTAACAAGTTCTGTCATTTTCGTATGTATCATATCGAGAACTTTTTCTTTCAAAATTTAATTTTTATTTATTTTTTTTATTTATTTTTTTAGTCAATTATTCAAGGAAGATGTTCTCAAACATTACAAAGATTAACAATAAAGAATTGTGATCTTGATGATAAACCTTTGTTAAGTTTAATAACAACACCAGAAGGATACGATGATGACAATATACCTAATACAAGTAGCAATGAGAATATAACACGAACATCATATTCTTCCTCTTCTTCATATAAAGACAATTCATCAAAAATATCATTATTACCAAAATTAAAATCATTTTATTTTATACAATCATATGCATTTTCACCTAATGCATTGACTTCTTCTGGTTTATTAAGATTATTGAGTACGTGCCCAAATTTAACAGAATTAACTTTGGTAGTATCAAATTCTTCAAAAATTGTTAATGATATTTCAATAGAAAAAATTATTAAAAGATTACCTTTAGATAGTTTTGAAATTGTCAATCCTTACAGTAATCAACTACCCTTTCATCATTTAGACCATTTTGATGTTACTGTTGAAGGACTTAAAATGGCTATTAAACATAAACCTGATTTGAGGCTAAGAGTTGGTGCTTTTGATAGTATGATATCATAAAAATTTAAATGGAATGCTTATTAGCTTTAAATCTTACATTTTTTTTTTTTTAAAAAAAAAAAAATTTGAATAGACATTATTTATTTTATTAAAATTTTGACTTGTTATATACAGTATATATATATATATCATGTTACATTATAGAATTCTTTTTTATCATTTTACATAATACAATTAGAAAAATAAAGTTATCGAATTAATAAATAAAATTTTTGGTAAGAATTCTAGTATTAATTAGCATTTTATTAATAAAATTAAATCTTTAAATAATTATAATATCGTCTATACTTTTTTTGATATAATCTAGAGGACATGCTTTTAATAATTAATTATCCAACTAAATTATGATCAATACAACAACTAATTTCTTCAACTTCCAATTTTATTGATTATTCTTATGAAGTCTTTGATATTGTTGTTGAATATTTTTCTTCATATTCTTGTGTTTTCCCCAATTGTTTTTAAGAATCCTACAAGAAAATTTCGGTTTTAATTAAATCTAATTTTGTAAGATTACTCAAGTACATGATATTTTACCTCATCCTTTGAATAGCAATAACAGCATTAACAACACCCCGGAACTTGACAAGCAAAGGAGAAGGTTGTATGTAGGCACTTCGCGACGGATTATGGATATTCTGAATCAAAAGTAACGTTGCTTGTTCACTAAATATTTATGATGATTAGCAGGTTGTCAAAAAAAAAAAAAAGATTTATTCATAGAAATGAAAATTAAATTAGATTATAAACTTAGAGAATTACCACGACTCACTGCCACCAATAAGTAGCATTAAGAATTTTTTTTGATAACATAAATCGGCCCGAAACCCAGATTCCCTATGACATTTAGCTTTAAGAAATTTTACTTCTTTAAAAAGAAGATTACAATCATCAACGTGCTGCCTTTTTTCGTCTTTATATTTTTGTTTAAAATAGTCATCCTTTTTTACAATAAGAAAATAAATATTATTTAATAACCGTATTCATAAATGAATATAATATATGAATTCCTTCTTTACCTCTTCGTTATTAGCAGTTTTTTGTTGGCCGTTAACTTTTTGGTCAATCCTATTAAAAATTAATAACAAAAAAATAAAATATTGTCTCGATAATTTTAAACTTTAATTCTTTTGAACTTACATTTCTTTTCTTACAGCTTTGATCTGTGCATCAAGTGTTTGCAAGTCGTCTTTTAATCGCTTATTTTCTTCAATTATTTGGAAAATTTGTTCATTATCGTATGGCTGCATGAATAAATGATTGAATTAGTTCTATATCCTACTGTAACATCAATAAACTTCTAATACTTGCTGTAGACTTATTTTTTTCCAACTTAGCTACTTTAACCATTAGCTCCCGATAACGTTCCTGTTCCGACTGTAATTGATCTTCGTAATAAGACAACTGTGTGTTCTTTTCTTGATGATCGCGACGTTCAGATTGCAACTGTTCGGTGATGTTTTCGATTTCAACTTCAAGTGCCTTCATATGCTCATTTTTAGCACGTAAATCTTCTTCCAGGGAATCTTTTATCTATAATAAATATATCAATAATTATTTTTTAAACAATGCAATTATATATACCATAAATACTTACCTCATAGGCGACTCTATTTTGGTTTTTCAAGGAAGTTATTTCCTTAAGAGCGTTATTCTTGACCCTGTTTAATTGAACCTTTGATTCTTGTTCTTGTTTAAGAGCTGCCTCAAGATCAACAATTTTCTGATTTGCTTTCTCAACCGTAACATCTCTCTCTGAAAATAATATCAATCAATTTCTACAAACGATCCTTAATATAATGTAAATTTTCTTTACGCTAGCTATATTTACCTTTTTGTAAAATACGGAGTTGTTTGTTTAATTCTGCAGATGAAGCTTGCTTGGATTGGTATCTAACAGATTCCTTTTCCAAATTTTCAAGTTTTTGTTGCAGTTCTGTTTTGTCTTTGGTTACGGCAGTTTTTTCTAACGTTAAGCTCCTTTTTTCTGCATTGATAGACGAAATCTCATTATCCAAGTCTCGGATTTTGGAGGTTAGTTTTTCGATTTCCTAAATAATATATCAAAACTTCATTCAATAAACAAAATTCAATATTAGAAGGAACACTTATGATAATGTTTACAATACAAACCCTTTGTAAGCCTTTGATTTCTTTCTGATGAGTTTCTTTTATTACGCGATTCTTTTTAGCAATTGATTCCTTTTCTTTCCGCCACGCATCTTGAAGCTTATTATGACCGGCTTCTATATCTGCTAATTGTTGTACTTTTGTATTTTTATTGGCTTCTTGTAGAGTTTTACGCTCCTTAGTCCAACGATGTTTCAAAGCTTCCAAATCTGCTTTATGAGTTTCGATTAAATCCGCCCAATCTCTTTTCAATTTCTCATATTGTTGAACTTGTTCTTTAAGGGCTGCTTCAGATTTTTGATATTTTTCTTCAAACTTTTCTGCTTGAATTTTAAAATTCTGAAGTTTTTGTGAGGAACCATTTACCTGCGCCGTTAAACTTTCAATTCGTAATTTCATTTCTTTCTCTTTACTTGAACTTGATACCTTAAGATCCTTAAAAACTTCCCTTAAAGATGAGTTGATATTAACTTCTTGTAGCCAAAGATTATAGAATTCCTCGCATTTAGTTAACAGATTATATTTATCGTCAGAATCCGTCTTGCCCTGATCAACATTCTTTAATTTAGTCAAAGTAGCCAGTGTAGCCCTTAATGATTTTACCTGTTCATCTTTCTGTTTAGACAGTTCAATATTGGCTTCATATTCTGCAATTATTTGCGTTTGAGTTACCACCAATTTTCGTAATTTTTCGATTTCTTTTTGATGATTATCAATTTCTTGAACAACCAAAATAGAAGCACTGCTATTTGAAATTACGTGATCTTCAGCCGTTAAAGTTGATAGTAACGAAACTAATTCTTTAATTTGTAATGATAATTGTAAATTTTCCGTTGCCAATTCATGGCCATTTGTAATTAAAATATTGATTTGGTTCTTTGTCTCTGAATTACCACCATCCAGGAGCTTACGACTTGCCGTAAAATCTAAAAGAATTTGAAAAATTTGACAAATAAATATGTGATAATTAATAAAATAAGAATAATAAATTTTTTAAAATACCTTTTAGCAGTTCTTGATGTGATTTAGAACATGCTTCAAACTTCTTTACATATTTTTCTAATATAGGGGCCAATTCCTTAAATTTGTGAATACCATCTTCTATGTCTGATTTATCGCGATCTTGATCTAATATTACGGATGCAAAGTTGTCAATCTGAGACACAAACTGCGCTGGCGATTTGATCATCTCATTTCCAGCTCTAATTATCGCATGTAAATCTTGACGTTTAATCTCAACCGTATCAGCCAAATTGCTGTTTGTAGTATTAGAATATTTGCTTAGTCGAGAATTAAACCGACTTTGTCTCTTAGAGGGTGTATCAGAAAGAGAAGCTTCGATTAGACGTTTCAAAAGTCCAGCATTGTCTTCAATAACTTTTTGCATATTTGCAGTTTGGTGATATAATCCTTCTAACAAGGATTGAACGTTTTGACCCGAAAATGTAGCATCGTCTTGGTTTAGACTACTTTGAAAGAGATTATTTTGTTGTGCGAAAACTCGTATAAGTTCATCCATATATTTAATGGTCTGGAGATTGTTTTTAAGAGTCGCATCGATATCTCCTTCCAACCTATTATAAAATTCAAAAAATAGTTTCAATTAATTATAAACCAAATGTTATTTTAACAAATCCATAAACAAATATAATTACATAATACTACGATTAGATGCTCCGTTATTTAGAACATCTGGTGTACTATCATCAGAGTTAAGACCACAACGGAAACATATTCCATTTTGTAATTGTGACTCAAGGTCAACGACATGTTGTTGTTTACGTATCAACTCATCTCTCAACATGACGATTGTTTTATCTATGCTTTGTATACATTCTTCCATGAAATTTATTTTTCCTCGGGCATCTTCAAGTTTCTGAGAAAGATTTTGAGCCGTAAACATTGCTTTCTCGAAGTCAAAATTCTTAGTCTCCAACTGTTTATGTAAATTGTCTACTTGTACTTTTAGCGCTTTCATATCAGGCTGGATTGACCTAATACTTGTTCGACGAGGAGTAAAGGTCGAACGTCGATTTGCTGCAAATTCACCATTACAGAAGAAGGAAAGGTCTGTTGACAAGGTTATATCCATGACCTGCATTTAAGTAAATAAATTTTTTAAGAAAATATAATTAAAATTTAAGAATGTGATTTCATAGAACTACATACCTTATCATCTGAAGTGTCCATCAATTCACTAATGCCTTCAACGATTTCACCTCGAATTCTTTCACCAGAACTTAATGAAGTAGATTTATTCTTCCTATCAAAAGATTTGCTCTGTTCCTTCATTAATTCATCCTCTCGCGACATTAAAATTCGTTTAAGTTCGGCATTTTGAAGTTTAAGTTCCTGGATTGTAGCGGCATTGACGCTATCTAACGCCTTCTGTGCTGCCTCAGAAAGTTGATATCTCAACTTGCCATTCTCAACATTTGCTTTGTCAAGTTTATCTCGCATATCTTCAATCATTTGTTCATATTGAACAACTAATGAATTACCACCTGAGCTTATGGTACTATATGATATGCTACCAGCATTTTGATCCTTATGATTGCGAACTTCCTGATGCAATTGTCCAATCATTAGACTTTTTGATTTCATCTCCAACTCATTTAATTCAAGCTTGGATTTGAGTTCTGCGATTTCAGCCTCCCGTTCCATCAACTGTTTTTTTGTAGTGTCGGAAGAAAGCCTTAATTTATCTAACTGTGATACTTGATCTTTTTGAGAAACTAGTTCAGACTCGAGAGAGGCACATTGAGTTCGAAGTGCTAAGACTTCACTTTTCAATCTTTCTTCGTCTTCCGATCCCGTATGTATTGGTCCATTACGATTATGTAAGCCTTGAGTCGATTTGGACTGTAACTCTTCAAAATTTTTGACCAAGCCAGCCATTTCATTCAATTGAATTTCAAGTCGCTGGATTTTATCATTAGCTACAAGAAGATCATCGAAAAGACTAGAATTTTTTTTTTTAAGGTTCTCGCTTACGTTTCGAAGATGTAAAAGGATCTCTCTTGCTTTAGCAGCATCACTAGAATTTTTACTTTTCGGTTCAAGTTCTTTAACTTCATCAAAGACATCTTTCAATTCTTGTAAATATTGTCCCATATACGCGATCTTCTGTTCCATTTCTTCATTTTGTGTGATAAGAAATTCTACATCATGTTCTCTTGCTTTAGCTTGGGATTCCAAACCATCTCTTTCTGCCTTCAATATTTCATTTTCTTCGAGCAACCTTGACATTTCTTCTGAATAATTAGAGCGAACCGCTGAGAGTTGGATTTTCTGTTCTTCCAAACGCTCCTGTGCCGATGTGATTTTTTTTGCTGTTAATTCAATATCTTCGGCGATATCACTAAGCTGAGACACCAATTTATCTTGTTCCAACGTCAAAGTATCCTTTCGGGATTGTAATTCACTTCTTTGATTTTCAAGATGTCTCTTTTGTTTTTCCAGGTTTCGGTTCAATTCACCGAGAGACTTAAAGCGAGATTCAAGACTTTTATTTTCTCTTTCGTAATCTATCATATATTCGGCGCTTTGACCGCGAGCGGAAGCTAATTGTTCGGTGAGCTGACCAACTTCTCCTTCAAGATCATTTATTTTCTTATTAGCTATCTCTTTCTGAGAGACATGTTCAGCTTCTAATTGCTTGTAGTCGACCGTTAGACGGCTGACTTCGCTTGTAAGCTTCGTATTAGCTTCAATTAGCTTTGCTCGTTCTAAATTGAACTTTGCGACTTTATTTTTTAATTCTTGATTTTCTTCTTCAGATACTTCCCGATCCTTTATTGCAGAAGAATAATCTTCCGCCATTTTATGAAGACGTGTCTTGTATGAGTTAACTAGTTCATCTCCATCGCGGCGTATTTCTTGAAGTTGTTTTTCTAATTTTTCAACAGTCTCAGAAGTAGGCGTTCCTTGATTTTCTTCATTATTTGCGAGCATCTCCTCTTGGAACAGCTCCTTTTCCGTTTCCAGGATTTCTAACTTTTCTTGTAGATCTTCGTTAGATCTTTTTAATAAGTGATTTGATTCTTTGCAATGATTCAACTCATTCTCAGAAGTTCTTAGTTTTGTGAGAAGAGATACAACATAAGGATGGGATTCTATTGTGCCATAACCAAAATCCCCACTTTCCGGAACCATTTCTTCTTCAGAATCTTGAAAGTTGTACTCCTCATGGTCTATATTTTCCTCGAGATACCTTAAGTTGATTTTATCTAATTCGTCGTCGGTATGCTTTTCATCGTCTTGTTTGACGCTAGGAAGTTCATCCTCAGCGAAACCTTTTCCTTTATTATATGAGATAAATGTTTTGAAATTGGGTGAAGCAAGATCGTCTAACGTAAGTAAACTGTTAATGTTATTACCCAGGTTGCTTTCCATTTTTATTATAAAATTATTAACGAAATTTTATGTGGTTTATAAGGAGGTTTTTTTGCTTTTAAAGAAAAAAGCAATTTTTTTTTTCGAAGGAGGTATGATTTTGTTACGAAAAGTGTTTTTTTCGTGGTCGACTAAAAAGTGCTAATTTTAAGTGAATTTTTTTTGTTTATTCGTGTTGTGAAAATTTTTATTCCTGAATTTTTTGGTTGCTCAAAAATTCTTTTTGAGGTGAACGCGTTTATTTTACGTTTTTTTCAAGTCATTACAAGTGAAATTGAGAACGTTTATTTTTTAGATAAACTCCAAAACTCGAATTGAATAAACAAATGTAATGAGAGTCACATGAAAGGTGAATGGCTAAAACATTACTTTTATGCACAAAATGTTACACTTTACTGATCATTCGGGAGGACTTTCACGTAATTGGCTGATCCATTACAGTATATAAAGTATATAAAAGTACTTTTCGAGATTTTGAAAAAGAATCTGAAACCACAAATTAGACTATTATGTTCCTAGATTATGTATAAAAAAATGATATAAATGGCTTAAATTGTTATAATGAAATCGTAACATGTTTAAACATGAATATGATAAAATTAAAATATTTACTCAAACTTTTTATCAATTTTCAAAGCATGAAGAGATGAGAGATTGCTAATCTTCTTTCATTTTTTTTTTTGATGTTCTAATCAAAGCAGTTCAGACATTTGAAATTCGTCTATATATTTTTTAAAATTGCATTTTGTATAGCAAACTGGATTGTGGTCTCAGATATAGCTATATCTAAATTTTTGTAAAAATGCAAGTAGAATCCAAATATATATCTAAATTTCTATTTGTAATGAATTTATTTTTGATTTTACAAAGAAAATAGCA
Source organism: Funneliformis mosseae (assembly GCA_910592005.1). Lineage (NCBI taxonomy): Eukaryota > Fungi > Glomeromycota > Glomeromycetes > Glomerales > Glomeraceae > Funneliformis > Funneliformis mosseae. The sequence continues at coordinate 12,878 of CAJVPP010000240.1, read as the reverse complement.
TACAAATAAAAGTTGCATCCAAAATTAAACTAGGTAAAAAAAAAATAACTTTTGTTTTAAAATTCATTAAAAGAATACAACGTGATTTTTTTTATTTTACGAATATATTAGTACTCTTTTTATTTTCAGATTATTCTTCATATAGCAATTTTGCATGCAATTTATAATGATATAATGGTAAGTTTGAAATTTTCATTATTTAAACTACATGAACTACATATTTGTGTAACGGCTTTAGTGTAACGGAACAGAAATCCATTTTTTTTTTTTTTACGCGTTTATTTAGAATACGCTTTTTTTTTCGCCGTAAAAATTATGTACATAATATAACTCTAAAATATGTCTATATAAAACATGTTACCGCGCGTGAAATAGTTATTATATTCATTCTAGAAATTGTTTGTATGAAAAAAAAAATTGGTTAGAATATATTTAATATATCTTTGATCATTAGAATGATCTTACGTGCGAATATATCGTTTTAAGGTTGATTCTTCCTTTTTTATTATTTCTTTTTTTTTTAAGAAAATTTATCTAGTTTTCGTCGTTGAAAAAAAAAATTGACGAAATTAAAAATTGCGAAAAGAACTAAAAAACACGTTACATAATCAAAAATCTAGAATATATGGAAAATATTACCATAAATAGTGTTCGTAATGAAGATCATGAAGATCTTCGAATCCCACAATTTCAACATTTCAAACATTTCAATATAAATAAGCACAGAAACCATCTATCAGTTCCTCAGTGTTCTCGTGAAGTAGACGATGTCTATAGGCTGACTTTGGTCCCCATGTCTTCGGATAGGGCGACTTTGGTCTCCAAGTAGTCTAGTCTTATTTCATAAGGTTTATACGCTCCCTCTTGTGAAGGAGACGATGTCTATAGGCTGACTTTGTCGTTCAATAAAGGTCGACATTTGATCGGCCAAGTAGTCTAGTCTTTTTTCATAAGTGGTAATATTTTTTTATATTAAAAGCGGGTGGGGTGATAGCGGGAAATGTATGGTATACTGAAAATTATTTTATTGATCCGGGTAATAAATATTTCATGTAATCCAATATTGAATAAAATCGCTTAACTTGTGCTTTTATAGTCGTTTCAATTAAAGTTCATTGTAGTTTTGGGAATCCTTTTGTTTGATTTGTTTCTAAATTTGAAAACGAAATGAAATTTTATTGTTATTAGCTTTTTTTTAAAAAAAAAAAAAATATGAAATTAAAAAACAATTCTATCACGTTGGAAACGGACCAAAATTTGTTTAATGGTTTTTTTTTTACGAATGGTTCAAGTAATTCTCTAGAACTTTAATATGTTAATTTATAAAGACTCTTAAGTGGGTTATTTCTTTAGCAGTTGTTCTATTTTCATTATTCATTTTTATAATAATTTATCAAAATTTGTTAATTAATATTTTAATCTTTGGTGTTGAATTTACGAATTTAAATATCCTATTGACAGAACAAATCAGATACCTATTATTGGAGATAAAACGAAAATTTTTTATTCTCAGAATATTCCTTGCCTAAAGAAGTAAAACTTGTAACAAGCAAAAAAAAAAAAACATATATATATGTATTTTTTTTTTATTAAATTGAAATGAAAATGTTGATTTCCTTTTTTAATACATTCCGCATCAAACAGAATCACTTTTTTATTATTTATCTACAAAGAGAAATTCTAAAAAAAAAAAAAAAAAAAAAAAATTCATCGCGTAAATCGTAATCAAATACATTGCACGTGATTTTGCAACGAAATTTATCCGACCAATACAATACCATAACGTCACAATAACAGCATAATCCTGCTAAGGATGATGTCATCGATCCCTTCTCTACTTAAATAAAAATATTAAACTTCCATCTGTTACAACCCATTTATTTGTATGTTTCCACGGTCCAGGATTATACTAATTTGTGTTTTACCAAGACTAACGTTTGGTCCTTTATCGTTACATTGTGAGGCAATGATTTTTCGATCTATGCCATTTCTACATCCTCTTACCAATAAGGTGAAATTCCATCAATCCAACGTGACATACGTTTAACTTGCGTATTATAAATTGAAGAATTTCTTTTCAAAGACGTAGGATCCCTTCTCAACTACGGGTTTTTCGTTAGAGGGTAGGGCAAGATTTCTCATTAAATAAAACCTTTCTAACTGATCAACCGTCGATTGTTTTGATATTCGTTTTAATGGACGAACTTTAGTAAAATATTCATCCGAAGGTATGGTAAAAAAATCTAATATGTGGAATGAAATCCTTTATGCGTTCTTTTATTACATTAAAATCTAATTCTTTCCATTTACTTTTATCTTATTCGATTATACAAGGTGTTTGTTCTATCCCCATTTAAAACTACATTATGCCATATTTCGGCCTCTGGTAAACTGAATCGTCACGTTTAATTAATTCCAATAAAAAAAGTCCTTATCTATTTTATGAAAATGTTATAATTGAATAAATGTGTTTTCGAAAATCCAATTTAATTTTAATTTTAACAATTGGTCTTTTGAACCGGTAATCGGTTTTAAACTAATTTATGGGTTGAATAGTTAAATAACCAAAACATTTTTTTTTTTTTAAGCTAACTTCATTTTTATTAAATTAAAAGGACAAAAAAACTACATAAATATCTTGATCTTTAAAAACATTTCAACATAAATTATTAAATTATCTTAACATCTCTTCTCAAGATTATTAAATTATTTTAACATCTCTTCTCAACAAAAGTATATTATACAGACTACTAATAAAGGACCTTTGCTTTATAATCAAAGATTTTCAATTTACACTTTAAAAGAATAAAGTACCAACAGAAACGAAACCAACAATGGCAATCCAACCTAATTGACCAGGTCCAATTGACATTGAAGATAACGGAGTTTTATTACGTAATGAACTTGCAGCGTCAGATGTTTTATTTGGAGCATTATTCTGTTCGGTACCGGGCAAAGGACCTTCATAAAACCAATATTCGGCCTCATATGTAGTTATTTTCGTTGATTTGTCAGTATATTGAACTCCACCTAGACGATAAAGAATAAAAATTAATTAAAGATCGCAAGGAGGAAACAAATGATAAAAGATAAACCATAAATTATTTACATTCATTCTTAGGAGGAGCAACTCCACCATTTGTATTTAACCTAAGGACATAAGATATAGTGCTAAATCTACCACCTTCATCCCTTTGCTTTAAAATGATAAGAATAATAAACAATAAATAACGATTATACGGAAAATAAAAGTACCAAATCTCATACACTTACCGTAGCAGCATATAATTCCCAAGGTAAGTTTGCATCACCTTGAGATGATGTATTTACGGATTTAGCAGTTAATTTGGTGGTATCATTTTTAAGTAAGGCTTCCCAAGTATAATTTCCACCATTCACCGCTATAAAAATGAAATAATTTTTCGTCGTTATCATCATCATAAAATAAAACACATAACATAACATCTTTTTGTTGAATATAGAATGAGCTTACCTGGGTTTATATTGTAAAGATGTACAACTTGGAAAGCGGGATCGAAGTGTTGGTCTTTTATTTCGTTAATAAAATAGGAATCGACGTTAACTGTAATATGATCGATTGGCAAAGGAATACACGTGACGTCAGTAACACAATTAAAGGTTAAAAAAAAACATGTAGAAATGAAATAAACACATACCATTTAACCATTGCGAAGATGAAGCTTGTCCAGGAACGGAGACGACACATTGATAAAATTGATCTCCTCTTGCGTAAAGTAAGAATGCGAATGAATGACCTGTTGGTACGGCAAGGTTTTCTGGTACGGTTACGGAAGGTTGTTCTATGTAATGAAAGGATGTTCGAAATTAGTTTAACAACGTACTTGATGTCATTTGAATGTTTATTGATAATCATATATTTACAAATGATTAGTGGCAATATTTTATGCTTAAGAGAAGAAAAAAGAACATACTTGTTATAGTTCCAATGGTTTCAACTATCAAATTCGTAGGAGCTTTTGGAGCTTTTGGAGCTTCTTGACATGAAGCAAATTCTACTAAACTTAAAGATAACAAACTCACTATAAGTATTTTAAAGTAATATGACATCAAATTACAAATTTCCATGTTTATATCTAAAAAATTTCAACGAAAGGGGGGAAAAAAATTAATGAGAAAAGGAAAAAGAAAAGAAAAAGGGATGAAAGATTTAAAAGAAAATTATGCAAGTTTATTAACTTGAAATTTTCTCGAAACGATATAAAAATAGAAATAAACCAGATTCAGTATCGATGACTGAAAATAGAATATCTTAGCCGTTTTCGGTTTGACAATCATACAGATAAAATGTTGTATGTAACATAGTAACTTAAAATCGTGCATTTTTTTTCTTTCAATGGCTAAATCAGGCAGGTGATTCACTCTTCACGTAAATTTTTGTATTCCGTGTCAATACTTTTGTACTTTCATACACATTTTTAAAAATAAGGTTTTGATTTTACAATGGCATTTACAGAAAATAAAAAAAAAATTTAATCAATATCAGGCAAGATTGATTATCACAAAGCTTTAACTGCCCGATAGCAATATGGAACTACAAACATTGTTTTTGAGATTCATATAATCTAAAAATGTAATCGTTGGAATTACCTTCTTTAATTAAGAACAAGATGGAAGAATACATTATGTGCATATTGTGCATAGTGACACTTTTACACATTGGTCATTTTATATCATACTTTTTTTTTTTAAAAAAAAAACAAACTAAAGAGAGGCCATTTCCCCTTTTGCTTTATTATATTCATAAAAATACATTGAGTACATACATTATTTACTTATAATTTATATAAAAAATAAAATATATATAACAAAAAAAATGAAGGTATTTATTTATACTTGGTAAGGACCAGCCATGTGCGGAACGAATTGTTTGGTTGAATTTGAAACAGGAAGATTCACGAAAACGGTATTGGCCGTAAGGGTAGATAGTGCGTCCGATATATCGAGCTCTATCACGACATAGTCGGCATATCTCGGCTTGATCGACCCCTTCTTTACCTTGAATTTGGTGATGGCGGTGCACCACTCAATACTCCAGTTGGCGGTTGGGTTGTCTCGATTGTTATATTCAACGAACAAATTTCTCACGGCATCAGTAAAAATTTTGGCGCGAGTGCTCGCTATACGATCAATATAATATCCGCCCCCAAAAACTCCGACAAGAAAGAGTAAGAAGAATGTTCCACCAAGAAATGTACTTTTGCTAAATAACCCGATACTGATAAACAGTGTAATTACGATTGAAATGTACATGCAAATTCTCGCTAATCTCACATTCAACAAAGGACAGTCACGGATTCGATCATTAATTTCATTGACCCGCTTGTTCAACTCGTCACGAGTGAGAAACCCATGGAGATCAAGGTTCCAATCCGCGTGAAATGAATGTTTACGTGGGTTGAAAGAGATTACGCTGGTTTTCATGATGGGTAAGGTAGTAGGTGAACTCGTCAAATGAGTGAATGGAAGTGGGAATGTGTGAATGAGAGGTTATGATTTTAGAAATGGGGTTTGCAGTCAAAAGTTTCATGCTTTATATAAAATAATTACGAAATTGGTGTTTGTTACATTCTACGGCTAACGAAGCAAAAGTAATATCGTATCGTGAATAAGAAGAAACTTTATAGTCGATCGAATCATCAAATATAAATAATGTCGCAAAGTGGATTATTATCTTATATTCAAAAAGGGAATCTTTGTTTGAGTGGTCAACCTGCCAATAAATTCATTCGTTCACATTATTCCCCATTATTAATCCGGAAAAGGAAATCTTTTCCTTTGTTATTTTATTTCATGTTTGACGATACTTAATATTTGCAAATCAATTTTTTTGTGACTGACAAAGAAGAATTGGTTTGTTTATCCAGTATTATTTTTGACTTTTTAATTTATTTATAAGATTTCTTCCATCGATTATTTAATGATCTTATAGTTAATACATCTATAATTAACCCTAGGTCGTATTTGTCTTACTATGAAAAAAAAAATAAATTTGTCGGTCCGAAGCAATTTTTCCTTTTTTGAATTTCAATAAACTTGGATTTGATTACCGTACATGCTAGGTACTATTCAATCATAAATGTACCTGGGTATTAATCAATAATTGAATCGTCCCGGCCAAAAAATCACGTGGGATGAAAACCTTTGGTGGTACCCTTTGTTTATTTCAACAAAAACCGATTTATATAATATAGCATACACGAAAACTTTATTATTTTCAATGATATAAAAACTTCTGTCATTACTAGAATAGTACAAAATAAATATATTCACGGGCTTATAGATTAAGTTTTCTAGCAATATACATCACGTGATCTCGGAATCGTTCATCAATGGGAAAGTTCACGACCATGCCGTATTTTTTTGCCTTGCTACAAACCCCAAGTGGAATACTTGGAAAGACAAGTTTGATTAGCATTGATGTATGAAATCAAGGAGATTATCGAACCAAAACTAACTTTACTTATCTATCTCACAACTACATCCGTGGTTTAAAAATCGAATTCTTCATCCATTCAGAACTCACGTAAGCATGATTGCATCACAAAGATCTGTCAATGATATTCGGAAATTGCGGAAATTATCAAGTATTTATCAGCCTGAATTCAACTGGATTGGCAAGATCTATCTACAAGCACAAATGCACAGCCTCATTATATGCTGAAAATTTCGGTTATTATGCGGAAATTCCACATTCTCAATCAAATGCCTTGAAGCTAGAGAAAAACATCATAATAATTGACACACGTGGGAGTTTTTATAACATCAAGCATGTAATACAAGAATGCATTCCATTTCTCGGCTTCGTTTTGTCTTCCAAAACAGTATGAATATACGAAATGATTACATATGGGTCTTGATCATAGTTTTTTTCACAAGTGTAAACTTTTATTTCATACAAGTTCGGCTATAGAGATATTGAATTCTTCATCAATTTCATTACCGATCGTTGATTAAGATTGCTAATCCAATAATCGAATTTTAAGATCACATAAAGGTTAACCTGAGCGTAATACTTTCGAATTATAAACCCTGTAAAGAAATAACCAGGAAGAAAAATCATTGATATCGATATGCATTTGCAAAATGGTAAAAAAGAGCCAACCCTTTTGCTTATTCTTGATTACCCCTCAATGATTAGCAATGAAAGTCAATTTCTAAATATTTTTTAGTTGAAAGACAAAATCGATAACAGATAGTTAATATGATTCGATTAAATATATGCTTATATAATGAAATTCTTACAAAAATCATATTATTTTATGCTTCAGAACTTACAGTCTATTACAATATCTCATATATTAGGATTTTTTTATAGTAGATAAATTTTTACGAAAATAAGCTGAAAGATAATCTTAAATAATCATATAAGCTTAAAATAATTTTACTTCAGGATTTTTCCTAACTTCATTTATGTACTTGAAGCATATAAAGAAATTACAAAGTGATTCTGAGTAACATACTTCAATTACTATTGTAAAAATTTTGATGAAGTTTTGCTAATGCTATTAATACTGATTTTTTTCCTTCCAGTTTGCAAGGTCAATTCCATTTTTCAAACTGTTCTTTCTCGGCTATCTTTGAATCACAACTGATTGTTCTTGTGTTAGACCTAGTCCAATATCATATAAATATTTTGAAATAACTATTGCTTTATAAAATATAATATATGTAAAAATTACATGAACAGTGTATATGATTTGATCTTTAAGTTCCTTATCTTAAAAAATTCATTAACAAAACTCACATGCATAAGCAAGAATTTCTATAGCAATTTGTGATTTCCTACAATTAGTAAGATAACTAGTTTGTCTAACATTTTTTAGATGTTTATTCTAAAAAAGATATTTAGTTAACAAACATATTGGCTAGTCAAACAGTAAACATACAGACCTTCACAGCCATAAAAACTATTTTTTCTGTATTAATTATATAATCTAATATTGCTATAATAAAATATTATTAATGTGTAGTTTATAATGTGATTTAGATCTAGATTTGTATTCAATATTGACTTAAGAAATATCAGAGTATATAAACAAGACATTTTATTAATACTTACTTAAATAAAAATTTATATTGATAGCATGATTTAAAATATTGATTATCAATGTGTCAGTTTTAAAATCATTTATTTCTACATTAAGACACAAGTTTTCAATAATTTCATGCAATAATAAAAGAAATGATTTGATGAGATTTGAAATTTTATCAAAATTGTTAACATTAAAATCACTACTTTTAAGTATATTGCAATTGATTTCAGAGAGAAACTATTCATTTAAAAGGTTGATAATAAGATATTTAATTATTAGTATTAGATTAATAAAGAGAAATTTTGAGACATGTAATTTATACCTTTAATATTAAATATTACATCATTCTCAGAAGCTTGCTGAAAGCTTACTCTTAATATTTCTATATATTTCTTTTTAAACTTACATACTAAAGAAGGTAAGTATTTAGAATTGAGCTTAAGTTTACAGATTTCACTCACAAACTATCATTGTAAAATAATAGAAGAACTCTCAAGAGCTCATTAAATGAATTAAGTAAAAAATAACTTTCACTTTCACTTTCATTTTTTTGTTTCTGTGAAGTTTATTTTTTTTATAGTATAGTTCAAACAGTTATGAATAGCATGATAAAATTTCTTAAATGATTATTAGTTATACAAATTATTTATATAGTATATACAATAGCATGTATATGTAAATCATAATATATCATACATAAAATTTTACAAAAACATATTTCTGTTACTTCTTTATCATAATATGTATTATAATCTCTAGAATCTCTTAATTTATAATAATTTACTTAGATGAGAGTTTTGATTAACCATTATTGTATTGTGAATTTTTACAATTTCTTAAAGTAAACAGATAAGTTATTATTATTATATTTTTGTTTAATAATTTTATTTATAATACAATTATTAATATAATTTAATCTTTATTTTTATATTATTATATTAAGTATAAAGTTTATTAGATGAAAAAATTATTATATAATTATTATCATGATTTATATTATCATTTACTGCTGCTAGTATGGTAAATATATTTATTTATTCATTTATTAGTTCTTCTGACTCTTCTTATTCCTCTTCATTATTTTCATCATCTATGTTATCTTTTGTAATTATATCTTTTTCTTTTTCAATACTTTTTAAAAATGAATTTACATTTTTAAAATACCATTTTTATAATAATTTTTTCAAATAAATATAACTTCTATCATAATAAACTGGATAATAACTATGATTACAAGCTAATATTATACTATTATTATTTAATTAGATTTCAAAATGATTACATAATCCTGATCTTAATAAATGCAATGTATTGTATACTATTAAAAGATAATGTAAGTCTATTTCTTTTATAAAATTACTAGTTTGTATCTTTTTAAATTTTTTTAGCATTATATATTGGAATACTATTATTTTTATTATGAAATATGCTACAAAAATAATTTAGTAGAAAAATACTAATTTTATCAGATAAAAAATTAAGTGTAGATAAATTATATAGATAATAGCAGATTTTGCAATATATATCTTTAAAAATAGGATTATAATCCGCTATTTATATTAATATTAAAAATAAGAATAATATTAAATTTCCAATAAAATATAAATTAATAAATATATATCAAAAACATATACGTGTTTTATTATATTTTCAACATATATTTAAAGATATATATACTTTTATTCTACTATAAATATTTTTAATATAATAATCATTAAAATATAATAAATAATTCTTAATTGCATTAGCAAAAATGATAATTATTTATCTAATAAAATATATCTGATAAAATATAAAAGAGTTTTTAATATAATTTTTTCTCTTTTAATATAAAGTAAATATCTAAATACAAAATACATTTTCTATATATTTTTTAAATAAACTAGATTAAAATAAAATTGCATAAATATCAAGTATTGCTGAAATTAAATTATCTAATAAATCAATTGTTGCTTCAACATCTTTATATACTAAATCAAATTTTTTCATGATTTTATTTTTAATTTTAATTCAACAATTTCATTCAAGTTCTAAAAGAAGATTAATTTTCTATAGCTTAAGTTTCTTTATATTTACTAAATACAAAATGAAATATTTGTTCAAAAAAGAAATGATATATTATTATAACATATTTTCTACTATTAAATAAAAAGTAAAGTAATTCTAATATTATTATAAATGATTTAATTTCTTTTGAAATAATAGATTGTAATCTTAATGTATGCAAATATGCTAATACTTTTCTGATAAATAGCTATCTAGACCAATCTGTAACAATTAGAGCAATTTGATTTTTCAAATGTTTTATTTTTTTACTTATAGCTAAAATCATTTGTAATACATTTAAATAATTCTACATTAAAATGTAAGTATTGCTTATTAAAATTAACTAATTGAAATCTACTTATTAATCTTTCATTTTTTTTCTACAATAAAATTATTATAACTATAAACTATTAAAAGCTTAATGTAATCAAAAGCATTAACATTTATATATCCTTATAAGATCTAAAATGCTTAACATTCTGTATATATAATATCAAAATTTTTAGTATATTTATTAAACAAATATTAACAAATTCTTAATGCTTTATTATTATTTGGATTGTGAATAAAAATTCTATTAAATACTATTAGTATTGTAAAACATTTTATAATGGGTTTTGCCACACAAGTAACAAAATAATTTGTTATTAATATTGATACTGTATTTGGCCTTTACTTTTCATAAATATTATAATAGTCATTCAAATTATAAATATGTAAGCAATCTTCTTATTATAAAAAATTTTAATATTATAATATACAATAATAAAAATAAATTAAAAACTTATTTTTTTAAAAAAAATAATGGTTAATTTTAATTGTATGATTTGTTTGAATTTTTTTTGAAAGTTTGTAACTGTGCTAAATATTCAAGATTTGATAATGTATTAATTACTTCCTATGTAGTAACTGATGCTACCAAATATAACTCAACCTCTATCTTAAATTAGTTAACAAATTTGTTACATATACTAGTAATCATATAACAGAAAGTAACAACAGATTTTTTTGCTTATTATTTATTATGTACTGATTGATCCTTAGAAATAATTGCATTTACTATTGAAAAAAAAAATCCTATTAGTTCAGGATTAGCTTTTTCAATCATGAATTGAAATTGTATTAGATCTAATTTCAAATTAGCAAATGCAATATATTTGTTAATATTTTTATAATTAATATAAATGTAGAATCATTTATTAAAACTAAATAAATAAAAATAAAATTAAATAAAAGTTAGATATTAATAAGAGAGTTTTGTAATATGTTTATAGTCAATATCAATTACATTAACATTCATTATAATTTCTTCAATTAAATTTAGATTTTATATTTTTATGTGCAATTTTTTTACTATAGTATACTTAGTTTTTTAATTCTTTTATTCACTTATATTATATATTTTCATGATATAGTTTTATTACTTTGTAATAATGTAGGTGACAAAGTTACTTTTCTATGTCAAAATAAAGATATATTTTTAATGTATTTTCTGTAAGATATTTTTAATACGTAAGTTCTATAATTAACAAATATAGAATATATCTTATAATCTACAATTATTAATAAAGTTCATTTAAATTTATATTAATAATCAATGATGAAAAATGAGATACATAATTTATTATAAATAATAAAACTTATTTTAATTATTTATTTATATTATAATATATGTAATTTATTTTAAAAGTTTATATTATATAGCTTAATATACTGTATATATTTTTTATAAGTAATAAAGTTTAAAGATCCTTTATAATTAATAAATTTTACATCTCTATATTGTTAAAAAAATGTAAAATAAGATAAAAATATTATCTTAAAAGAATAGATATTTATATTAAATTATAATATAATAGGTTTATTAATTTTATTAGTGTTAGTGAAAGATTATATCTCTTAGGTTTTAGTTGAAGTTTCAAGAGATGGACTCTTAAAATCTTTTCATTCTTTTTATGATATATATCAAATAATTAATATTTTAACATTACATTTTTAGATTCAATTAAAAAAATAATTAAAAATTAATCCATTATCATTATATTGATATCACTTTACTTATAAAGTTACTTATTCTTATAGATCTTACAGATAAGAATGGTAATTAAAAATAGAAGATACAAAAGGTATATAAAGATCATATTTTCTTTAAGACAAGAATGATAAACATATGATACATTTAATTTATTGTTCAATAATTATTTTACATATAAAAAAATTTAATTAATAAATATATATAAATATTTATTATTAGATGATTTAATAATTTAATATCAGCAATACCTTTGATATTTATTGTAAACATTATCAATTTTTTAAAATTATATTCTATTATCACTATACTCAAAGTTTTTATAGATTTGTATAGAATTACATAATAATATTTAGTATTGATAATATAAGAGATTTTTATTATTAGTTTATCATATTAGCAATATACTATAATAAAATTTATGATATTATATTAAAGATCAAATAAAGGTTTTATCATAATTATAAAAAAAAATATATAACAAATATTTAATAATAATATAAATTAATTGTCTTTTTTTTTAAAAGAATAATTATTGAATTAGTAGAATTTTAGCAATTTAATATTTAATTTTTATATATTAATATTAAGATTTAATAGTATAATGATAAAATAAACATAATACAGAGGCCTACAGTAATTTACCGAATTTTTGTTACGTGAATTAGTAGATCGGTATTACAATCGCCGATTACCCCCTAAAATACATATAAAGAAAAAAAATT
>CAJVPP010000239.1:0-38967 GCA_910592005.1 Funneliformis mosseae | reverse complement strand
TAAATTAATTTAATAATTTTGGCCAAAATTATAAACGCATAATTTATTTTATTACGCATGCATAATTTGGTATTTACGCAGCATAATCCTGGACACTCTATGCTATCGGAATGCCACTATTTTAAAAAGTAATTTTTAGAGGATCATTTCTATTTTAAGGTGTCCGGTGACTTTTCCCTCACTGAAATAGATTATCAAAAAGATGACCCCTTAGATAAACGTTACAATAAGATTATAATTGTGTATTTTTCTTTCTCAACCTCAAGAATTTTTTTTTTTTTTAAATAATGAAATTACTTCCGAAATTTTCAAAACAAAAAACAATTCCTCGTTCACAACTTATCAAATATGCAATAATTATTTGTATTTTTACAATTCTATGGAATATAATTGAAGGAGTAGTTTCGATATTTTTTGGTAATGAAGGTGACTCGGTTAGTTTAATATTTTTTGGGGTTGATTCATTCATTGAAGTTACCTCGGCAGGTTTAGTACTATGGAGATTTTTAACTGAATCAAAACCTGATGAAGAGAAAGCAGTTCAAATTTTAGAAGAAAATTTAGGAAAAGAGAGAAAAGCTACAATGGGAATTGGATTGTTATTTCTTTTGTTATCAATTGCTACAATTTCGGATGCAATTGTTGCTTTAGTACAAAGAAGGAACCCCGAAACAACAATAGCAGGGTTAATTATTTCTAGTGTATCATTATCATTTATGGGATTTCTTTGGTTATCTAAAAAATATCTTGCTAAAAAGTTAAATTCTTCTACGATGGCTTCTGAAGCTCAATGTTCTTTGGCTTGTATTAAAATTACGTTAGTATTATTCCTTGGAAGCATACTTTTTATGATATGGAAAAAGGGCTGGTGGATAGATTCTACTGCTGCTATCATCCTTGGTATTTTGTTTGCTAAGGAAGGGGTTGATATGATCATGTGGGCAAGAAGTAAAAACTTTAGTGGAGGATGTTGTAAACATGATGCAATTGAGAAGAAATGTTGTGAGAAAGAAAATGAAAAGGAAAATAGATGTTCTGTGAATTCTGCAACATCTTTATCAAATAATGATGGAAAGAGGGAAAGGAGCGGAATTACAACCATAGTTGAAAAGTTGACTAGTTTCACCAAGGTTAATAGGGCAAGTTTTCGTAAGTCTACAAATTCTGTAAGCAAAAATACTTTAACTAATCAAGAAGGTAACCAAGAAGATAACCAAGAAAGGAAGCATGATTGTTGTTCTGACAATAAAGTTTGTAAAACTTCTCGCAGCGCTAACGAAGTTGATTATAATGAAACGACGGAGAAATATTGTGGAGACGACAAGACAAATCAAAGTTCATGCTGCTCTAAAGAAAGCAAAGAATCAACTGAAAATAAAGATAATGTTAAATTCTCATCAGGTGAAGAAGAAAAAGAAAAAAATATAAAAATCAATTCATTGACAATTGTTGAAACTCGAGATACAATTGATGTAGACGAGAACAAAGAAAAAGATTCAAGTTGCGCATGTTGCCACGAATAAATATCTAAATAATTCATTACTTTGCAAGTTAGCATCCACTATAAGTTTAATCGGCTGATATTTTTTTAATATTGTAGTTTTATATCTTTTGTAAAATACGTATTTTTATTCTAATAACGTATAATTAAATATATATAATTAATATAAAATAACATAATGAACATAAAAAAAAAAAAAATTTTTCTTTCAACGATTTTCCAAACTATTTCCTTTTTTCATTTCATGTTCATCCAAAATAGGGAACAATGTGTGTTCTACAAGGTAATTAGAAATGTTGGTTTAATCCATTTTAATTTGTGCTTTTTATATTTTTCATTTCATATTAACTCCATGATTTCGCATGTCAACTTGAATTTTTAGGGTTTGGTAGTTTCACGTGTAAAATATACTATTTCTCATTTTGCATAGCATTAATTAGGAGAACTATCTTGAAAAAAAGCATAAATTTAAATCGAACGATCGAATTGCATGCATTTTTATTTACCCAATTTCCTCACGAAAATTTAATATACTAATTTTTTCTTTTAGATTAATTAGCATAAAACAAGGAGTATCAGTTTTCTATTATGTACTATTTATATAAGGTAATGTTATTTTTTTTGCTGTCGCAAATCAGATCTCCTTTTGACCCATAAAAAGTAAAACAACCAAGGTTACTCAACCGATGTGTACAAGAATTTTAGTCCTTTTAGTCCTTTTGTACAAGCATAAGATAATTTTGTGTCTTGGTAATAAATCTATTTTACTTGATTTATTACATTGTAACTCTTTGATAATCCCATATGTGTGCCGATTTTTAACTAAAAATGGTGCAATTACGAATTTACTAAAAGTTATAAAAAGCAATAAAATAATAAAATAAAAAAATTAATCTCGTCTCATTCTTATTTATCTTCAATTCATTTGCATTTTCTCAATTCAAAAAAAAAAAAAAAAAATTTTTCTGCACACAAACGCATAAATACGTCATAAATTTGTGTAGTCGAAAAATTTTTCATTTTTTCATTTTTTTCTTTAAAATCTTATTGAAATTATTGAATGAATGTAAAAAGAAGTCGTTTTATTTTTTTAAAAAAAAAATGAGTTTCCCAAAACGCAAACAAACGGGAACTTTATATCCTTGGTCCCAAAGGAAACTCTCAATTTCTAATCCATTTCCTCGTTATGGTCATTCTGCAAGTCAAAATGCCATAAATAATGAACTCTTTTTATTTGGTGGAATCGCTAGGGGAAAACTTAGAAACGAAGTTTTTACCGTAGAATTTAGTGAGTGAAGATTTCTCTAAACTTGTTAATTTTTTTTTTTTTTTTGTCGAATTAAATTTTTTTTTTTCTTTCCTTTCCTTTGTGATAAAATTAATTAGATACTCTTAACGTTCTTGCCTTCGTTACTTCGGGTGAAGTACCTTCGCCACGAAGTGGTCATACTCAAGTAAACTTTGGAACAAATATAATTGGTAGGCAACGTTGCATCTAACTGCATTCAAATTACTAATATTGTTCTTAAAACGCTTCTTGGTGTTAACTGTTTAAACAAATTTTATTAGTTTTCGGAGGAATAACCAATGAATTGACGAATAAATCCGATGAAAATTTGTATATCCTTGACACCGGTAAATAAAAATAATTACTTTTCCGAATATAAACAATACGCATGCATATCTTTTGATATACTATTATTTAAAAATCACCGCAGCATCAAAGGTATGGAACGTTTCCGAACATGAAAATCCTCCATTATCACGTCATGGACACTCGGCGACCATTATCGGAGGAAAAATGTATATCTTTGGTGGTCAACGTGAAGGAAAATACTTGAACGATTTAATTTCTTTTGACATCAAATCTCGTAAGAAGAAATGATAATTTTAATCTTAAACAAACTTTCGTTTTTTTTTAATATCTCCCTGTAATTCAAATTTTTCTTTAAAATTTAAAATTTATTATTATTACAGGACAATGGGATGTTATTGTCCCACGTGATCAATCACCACACGGTCGTTCCGGACATATTTCATATGCGTATAAAGAAAAAATTTACATGTATGTTTCCGTAAAGAAAAGTTCAATTTCTCTTAAAAAAAAAAAAAAAAAAAAAAAATTTGCTAAATATTTATTTGATTTATTGAATCAAGATTTGGTGGAATCGATGAAAAACAATGCTATAATGATACATGGTGTTATGACACTTGGAACAACACATGGACAGAATTATTATGTACCGGATATTTTCCACTCCCACGTCATGATCATGGTTCCACTATGGTTAATGATATAATATATATTTTTGGTGGTAAAACTTATGAGAAAAAAGAACAAGGCGATTTGGCTGGTAAAAAAAAAAAAAATTTTTTACTATAGCAATTTGTTTGAACTTTTAATTTTATATATATATATTTATTTATTTGTTCTGTTTATGATTAGCCTTTCGAATAAGTGATCAAAGATGGTTTATGTTTCAAAAAATGGGACCTGCCCCATCCTCGCGATCTCGACATACGATGACTGCTGCGGGGGATAAAATTTTAGTACTTGGTGGTGAATCTATAAGCTCACCTAAACCTGATGAAGAAGGAATAATACACGTACTCGATACATGTAAATATCGGTAATTAAAATTAATTGATTTATTTATTTATGTATTTATATATTGAATTTTATTTTATTTTATTTTTTTTTCCCCTAGCAAAGATAAAATACCCATCGGTATCACAACAAGCGATTCCGCAGCAAATACAACAGGGATCGCAAAGAAAACAAAATTTTCCACAAGCTCAAAAATTATCGCCTAAAGAACTTTCTCCAAATCTAATTGATAATAATGGAAGTATGCGACTGAAGCATATATTTCCCACATCAAGACAAAGTTCAATTTCAAATTCACGTAGTGAAGATGAACAACCTTCTCGTTCAATAAGTCCTTATGGTTCTCCGCGGATGCCACCAGAAAACACGGGAGGAGGAATGAATTCTTCAATACCTCCTGGTCACATTCCTTTACAGCAACAGCAATTACAACAACAAATTCCAACAAGGAGAAGCCCGCAGCCTCATTATCAAAATACGTTACTAACTCAACAAGGATATCCAAAAAGTCCCGCACTTCAGGGAACACCGTCTTCAAGAGGAATGTCCGCTTATGACGTTAACGCAATTGCAATGTCAAATTCAAAGGGAAACCCTCCCGAACAGATAATTTATATGGAACGTTCAACTTCGCCCCAATCACGTTCACAATACGGAAACGCTGAAAGTCTTCGGAAGAAAACGCCTTCCCCACTTGCTAATGTGATCGATGAAATCCCAAAACAACAACAAAATAATGATAATAATCTTCAGAATCAAGGAGGTGCCAAGAAGCAATTTGAAAATCCACGTCAAGCTCCTCGGCCTCCTAACCCAAATATGAATAACGTGGATAATCAAAGTAAATCGGCACCATATAGCGGTTTGTCGAGCGATAAAGGAAATAATACCGGAGGGTTGTCATCACCAGCGTCCATAAACGTTAATACGATGCCTCCAAGTCCGATGTCTTATGAAGAAGGGAATTCTATGTCGTCAACCATCACGAATAGTCCCTTTGAAGTCTCCGATACCGTTGATCATTCTCCGGCACGAATCGAACGTGACGATTTGATGCGCGAATTACAACAGCGCGATCAAATTTTAGCTGCGTTTAAAAGGCGTGAAATGTGGTTTAGAACTGAATTGACTTTAGCTAGAAAATCCGGGTATACCCCGGGTAGCGATATTGATAATTCTCCGCCTGATGATATTGATATTGAACATTTATTGGATATGGAAGAATTAACTTCTGAAAAACATCAAATATTGGAAACTATTATCAAATTCAAACAAGAAATAATGAAATCAAAAGTGCTTGTAGCAAATCAAGCTCAAATTTCATCTCAAAAAATTACAGAATCCGAACGAGCGCGTACTGCTGCATTACAAGAAGCAGCATATTTCAAAGCCAAATTGACAGCTATAATGAATTCATCAGAATCAAAGTTAGCAAGCATTGAAGTAAAGCGTGCTAAAGATCTTGAAAAACGTTTAACGCAAGCATTAACTGAGAAAGAAGGTATACAGAATAAATACACGCAATCACAGCAGAGGTTAAATTATGAAACCGCTATCAGGCAATCAGCTGAGGAACAAACGAAAGTCGCTACAATTCGTGCTGAAGAAGCCGAAGAAGCCCATGCACGTGCTTTATCAGATCTCGCAACTCTACATTCTCGTGCTACCACAGCCGAAACTTTACTAAGAGAGACGAGAACGAAATTAGCTGAAACCTCAGCAGATTTAACGCAATACCGTTCAGGAAATGATAGCATTCTGTCACAATTAAATAAATCTCAGCAGTCCGTCGAACAACATCAACGAGCGCTTGAAAAAGCAAATAACGCTCTTAAAATCGCTAATGAAAGAGCGAATGAATTTGAAAAGTTATGGAAACAGTCATTGCAAGAAATTCAGATATTAGAAAAAGAAGCCGCGAGTCTGCGCGCTGAACTTGATGTTAAAATGAAAGATTTAGATCGTTCAAAAGCAAGAGCCATTGACATGGAAAGGTTACTAGATAAAGCGCACAAAGAAAACGATACGATGAGAGCAACCATACAAGAAGGGATGAATAATTTATTGGATAATTCCTCAAAATCGAATTCAGACATAAGTGATTACGTAAATGTTACGGATAAACTTCAACTTGTTGAACAAGAACTTTCCGAACTTAAAATAATACATGCTGAGACACAGAGGTTTGCTAATGATGCCTCAGCCGAGTTATCGGATGCCAAGGTTAAAATTATGCAATTAGAATCGTCCGCCATGAAAGCTCGTTCAGAATCTGCGCAATTACAACGTAGGTTGGGAGAAAGCAATGATGAAATTATGAAGATAAAGGTGCGTTTAAGGGAGAAAGAACGAATCTTGGACGAAAAGGCTCTTGCTCTTGAAGATTCTGAAATTAAAGCTGGAATGATGCGTGATGTCATGACCGAAAGAGGAATATTATTCGGTAACCTATCAGGAAGTCAACAAGAGTCAACGCCAATGCAATTTAGAGAAATAGAAGCACGTTGCAAGGAATTAGAGAATATGCACGCTAAAGCACAAGCAGAACTCGCAAAATATAAGAATGCATTACATAAAGCCAATGATGCAGAACGAGGGTCAAAGAGCTTAACATCGAACATTTTAAGTACTTTAGCATTAGAGGATAAATTGAGAGTTACCGAGAAGCAGTTAAATGAGACTCAACGACAGCTTGACGTCGCTAGGCAAAAATTGAAACAATTAGATACGGATTATAAGACCGCCACGCATTACGTTAAAGGAACCGAAAAAATGTTGAGGAGAATGAAAGATGAATTAACAAAGAATAAATCAGAAAGTTCAAAGTTAAAACAACAATTATCAACCGCACAACATCAAAATGAAGATTTAGAAGATAAAATTACTGAACTTGAGAACCAAATGTCACTACAAAATGGTTATCGTGCTTCAAGGCAAGAATTTGCAAATATTAAACAAATAATTATACAACGCGAAGAATTTTTAAAGGAAAAGGAAGAGATGGAAAAAAAGATTTCAGAATTAAGTAAACAAGTTGAACATGCTAACGAGGAGAAATCTATGTCTGATCAATCGTATGAAGCCTTGAAAAAGGAATATGATCACATACGTAAAGAGTATAAATTTTTACGTCAAACTGGTGATTCACTAAAAGAACAATTCTCCAGAGCCAGTAAAGAAGTTAAAGTGCTGAAAGATGAATTAGAAGAAACCTTATCACTAAATGAACTTTTAAATCAACAACTTGATGAAGCTTTAAAAAATAATGGTCACATAAATGAAAAACGATTTTCCGCAATAAATCGTGAACACCTTGTGAATGAACAACACAAATGGAAGGCACAGAAAGAATACTTTGAACAACAAATCAACCAACTTCAAAATGACAATGTTGAATTAGGCAATAAGTTACATTATTCAGAAAACAAAATAACTTTGCTATTAGATCAAGTGGGAACGTCAGTTGAAATGAAAGAAAGTCAGAGAGATTCAGGAATAATAAACGCTTTAACAGATGAATTAGATGTTCTAAAATCACAATATAAAATTTCGGATAACGAAACTAATAATATGAGTGAATTATATAAGGCTTCACAATTAGAAAGGTTTGATGAAATAATGGCAACTTTGGACGCAGTACAGAAAGCTTCTGTCGAAAGGAGTGAAATTAATAACTAAACAAAACTACAAACTTAATTTAAATTTTATTTTAAACAAAATTATTTATATATGATTTTTTTTTTTTGTACAATTATTAATGATTAGAACAAAATAAGAGAGAAAAATAAAAATAAAAATAAAATCAAAATCACATCATCACCATTTAAGATTCACTTTTTATCGTCATCATTGTAAACCTCACAGTTCACAAAACTACCATTTCGACCATCGCTAACCGAAGATTCATAACTAGGAGGTGAAGAAATATCATCCAAAGAGATTTCATCCCAAGAATTTTTCGAAATTAAAGAATCATTATCGCTATCATCATATAAAGGTAAAACATCATCCTTACATATAGCAGATAAAATTATAATCGGGATGATAAGTTTAAATTTTTTTATTTTGGATTGATTTTTTCCATGAACCTTGATATTAAATAAGAACCTTAATTCATGAGAGATTGTAATTGGATCCGAAGTATAAGAAGGATGAATGATATAAGGTAAATTTGGTATTCTAAAGGAAATCGTTTCGTGATAACATAGTTCTAATGATTCATCAATCCCCTCTACATCCTCGTTTTGTTGTTGAAAATCATTTTTGTCATAATTAAATATATGAGAACTTAAATTATTAGAATCTTTATCAATCCATTCTTTTATAAAATCATTGATTTTGATTCCGCAGATTGTGCTTTCCTGCAAACTTTGTTGTGAATCAGATGTTATATTATAAACGGATCTCTCAACCAAATCTATATGAACATATTGAAGGTCTAATTTAACCTTATCTTTAGGCATCAATTTCAAATCTATTTTCACACAATCACCGATAGGAAACGCTTTCTTTAGAAATGAAATCTCATATCTGCAAAGATCATTCCAATCATTTGAAACGACTTTTCCTTGATTCCACTCATCCGATATGGTGCGTAATATGGTGACATATTGCGATTTCCGTATTCTTGAAAAGATTCCGGATTTGGTAACTTTTGCCGTTACTTTATAATTGATCTTTCCAATATTTGTGTTAATGGATTCAGGAAGTGTACCAGGAAGAAATAATTCAAAAGGAAAAGTATGAATTCCTTTTGATAATACATGATGATATTTGAATGATTTCTTTGAAGTTGAAGATTTCGAAAGTGAATGAAATAATCTTGATGTAAGACTTTTATTATTGTGAACGGACGAATCATCATCTTCATTATTGATTAAATCTTGTGGTTGATCAATAAATGTCCAATTGTGAGAAATTACTTCCTTTTCTATATAATTATTACTCGCTGCTATTTCTCCTGTTGTATGTGGAATGAATAATTTGATTTTTCCAAGAAATTTCAATTCAAGTCTTTTGATTTTTGCTAGTTTAGCTAAATTTAAAATCAATTCACCTCTCAAAAAACAACCTAATGATTCTTCAGGTGATCCATGTAAAATGATTGTCGATTCAACTAATTTTATTTTTAATTTATTTTTAGTTGACCTATGTAGTAACCTTTTCTCATTGCTTTCCGTAGAAATTGGATTCATTTGTCTGAAACTCGATTTTTTTTATTTTTGTTTTTTTAACGTTTTATTTTTATTTTATTTATTAAATTTATTTCCTTTTTTTTTTTTTTTTTTTTTTTTTTTTTTTTTTTAAAACGAAAAGGAAATTGAGGGGGTTTGTTTTTTTTCTTTTTGCAAGTACAAAAAAAGCCGAAGTTATTTATAATTTTATCGAGTGTGATACATGACGCAGCGATAATAACTTCATTGGTCAATTTTGCTGCATTGTTGTTTTGTTACTGCAAAAAAAGAAGAAATATCCTTTCGAATAATGGTAATAACAACTGAGGTTAAAAATAGAACGTTACAGTATTTCTTTTGTAATCATTCGCATCACAACCCACCATCGAAAGCAGCACCAAAATAAATTAATAAAACAAAGAAAAACAAAAAAAATAAGGAATTGTTGTGGCGAAGTCACATTTTTTTTTCTTGATGATTTTCTTGTAAGAAATAATAATAATAATAATAATAATAATAAAGAATTTAATAAAGACGGTAAAAGATCACAAGCCATGGTAAAAAATATCATAAAATAGCACGAAAGCACAATCAAATATTTACGGTATGCTAAGCCTTTTCCCACTTTTGTATATAAAAATAAAGAAAAAAAACTTTCCTTTTGAACATGATACATGTTAAAAAAAGTTCGTTTTTTTTTAAAATAAAATTTTTTTTTTTCTTGTCGATTTGAAATGAAACAATGACATCAATTTCTCGAATTCGATTCATCCTTTCCTACATATTATTATTCTTTCTTGTTCGAGACATTTTTGCAAAAGAGGCAGCATATAATGATGATGGCATTCTAAAAAAATGTGGAGTAACTTGTATAATTGTAATTACCGTTGTTAGCGTACTGATTCTTGGAATTATTGCCTACATCATTCTTCGAAAAAAATATCGTCATCGTCAAAAAACTGGTTATACTGAAGAAGTCCCAGCCTTAAAATGTAAGCGATTCGAAAAAAAAAAAAAGAAAGTGAATTGAATTTTCGTGTGATTATTTAATATCTATTCTATCTAGATGATGATTTCAACACATCTTTTGAATCCATAAATATTCAGCCTGTTTTTCAAAGGGCACATCCAAATAAATGAGATACTTTTCTTTTTTTTATTTATCATGCAAAAAGCTTTTCTTAAAGCGTTTGTACGTGTGAATATAGAAATAGAATTTCCATGAATTTTTTTTTTTTTATTATTTTGTAAAATTTCGGATTTATATTTGTATGACGATGCCTTTTACCTTTTGTAAAAAAAACCTCTCCCCCTTGAATTTTTTTGTATGTGGATTACCTTTTCCTTCTATATTGTAAATTAAGAATAAATTTAATTTAACGTTTTTTCACGTTTACTTCGTTTTGTAAACCTTTGTATGGAATAACTCCAACGTGTATTGTTATATCATGCGACACACTTTGACATGATCAAATTGAATTTTCCGACGACATAAAAAAAAATTTAAATTAAAAAAAATATATATATTATTCATATCTTGAATTCGTTACCCGAACATCCATCGTTACACAAATTAATGTTGAGTCCGAATGTGGCTAATAACTTTCACGCAATTTAGACCATGTTCCATTTAATCATTTAATTACAAAAATACCAATATTTATCTTTTTATTTCTTTTTTATTTATATATTTATAAAAAAAAAAAAATGAGTACAACATAACAATGGTTTCTTATATATAAATGGGATATATCACAAATTATGTTGGATGCAAATTAAGTGTCAATCTAAAAGCCAATCTTTTAAATATTAATAAATACTTTTTTTTTTTTATAATTACAATAAATAATTATTATAAATATTATTCCTGATTAGCTTTCTCTAACCAATAAGCGGCAGCTTCAGAATCCGCTGTCACCCCTATCCCTTTTTGATAACATTTGGCTATATTCTGCTTCGCCAACTTATACCCAGCATCAGCCGCTTGTTTATATAAAGAAAAGGCTTTTTTATGATCGGAACCAACGCCCAATCCCATTTCAAAACAAAAGGCCAACATGTTCCTACCACAAACGTTACCTCCATCGCTTGCCAATTTAAAATATTGCAATGCTTTGCTTTTGTTTTTAATGGTGCCACGACCATCATGATAACATTCTCCCAAACTTTGAAAAGCTGTAACGCTTCCATTAGCTGCAGCTTTTGAATACCATTCGAAGGCCAAGGTTTCATCTTTCACAGTACCTTTTCCATTTAAATAACAATAACCCAACAAATCTTGAGCGATAGCGTATTGTTTCTTTGCCGCACTCAAAAATAATACAAAAGCTTTCCTATTCTCTATAGGCGTCCCAATACCATTCAAATAAAAATATCCCAAAAGAATTTTATATTGTAAACTTAATTGCGTTCTCAAAAGCCAATCAAATATCTCAGTTGTTGTTTCTTTTTGATTTTCAAGATATTTTTGAATAGCTTTGAATAATGCATGTCCTGAGTCAATCTCATAATTTTCCATAAATAAAGATAATAATTCATCCACGATCTTTTTTGTTGGATCTTCCCTAGTTCGATCAGCAGAATTTGACCATAATCCTGCCATAGTACTTTGAGCATTGATTTGCATTGAAGAATTTATGTAACTCGTGGAATATCTACGTTGGACTGGCTTATATGCCACTTTTTTTGGAGGACTTATAGAGCGAGGCGGCGATACAATTTTTGGCGAGGGTTGTGGCATCATCGTTTGAGTTCTTCGAGGGAGTCTTGGGGTTCCTTTTGGTATTGAAACGGAGGCCGACCTTTTGGGAAGCCTTGGTCTTGCTGTTGCAAAATCGGGACTCTTTGCCCTATTCAGTATTCTCAACGGACTTTTGGATTTAGGTCTTGATTGTCTAGGTTTACCTTCTTCTAAAGGACTAAGCGATCTCTTTCTCAACGGACTTTTGCTTTTAGGCCTCGATCGTCTAGTTAACGGTTGTTCCTCCACTGAGTCAAGTGAACTCACCGGACTCAATGATCTAGGACTTTCTGATATTATTAAAGTGTTAAGTGGAGATTTTGATCTAGAAGTGGGACTTTTGGTTCTCGTTAAATTCTCGTTTTGTATCATGATTGCCGATACCGCTGAATTTTCGGATTTAACAGTAACAGGACTTTTTACTTTGTTTGTCGTGCTTGCGGTCGTAGTGGTACCTTCTTCCTTAATTACCTTAATTTCCGGACGTCCAGGACTTTCTATTTTGTTTGCTGTGCTTTTGATCGTCGTGACACCTTCTTCCTCCTCTTCCTTAATTACCTTAATTTCCGGACGTGCAGGACTTTTATTCCTTGCCATTGGACTTTTAGAACGCGATCTCGATGGACTTTTTGACCTCGATCTCGTCTTAGGGACCATTAATGTAGAATTTGATTTTTTATTTGCGATTTTTGGAGATGCTGTCGGTGGCGCTGGATTAATTGGTTTATTAATTACAGGGGAGGATTTTACTGGTTTTTTGACGGTAGGAGCAGGTGGAGCTGGGGTGGGAGGTTCTACAGTAATCGTAAATCTTCTCCTTTGTTTAGTAGTTTTAACATCCTGCTCCGTCGATGGATCTATACCACCATCAATTTTCTCAATCGCTGATACAACTTCCTGAATCTCGGGTCGATCATTGGGATCAGACTGCCAGCATTCTAAAGAAGAATAGAGAATAAGATTTTGTTTGAACAACAAGTAAGACGAAATTAAAAATTTGACCCTTTTTAAAAAAATCTTTCAGAATTACTTTTATAAATTTCGATATAATCTTTATCGATTCCATCCATATCTTTCTCGCGAAGTCCTTCCATGATCACTTTTTGTAAGTCTGAATGTTCTTCCAAGCTAAATGGCAGATATCCAGAAGTTAATTCCCACAAAAGAACTCCCAAACTATAAACATCGGATTTTTTTGTTAACATTGCTTGTTTATCCCCGCTACTCTTATAACTTGGTATATTAAAATATTGTGGATCAACGTAAGCCAAAAAATTCTGTAAATTTGTTGATACATTTGATGATTCTGACATCTTACATGTAATCCCTAATGCTTTTAATTTTAAATTGTGTTGATTGATGATTATATTGTTAGAATGCTATAACAAAAAAAGAAAAAAAAAATGAAATAAAAATGAAGAAATGAAAAAAAAAATCAAACAAAATAAAAACATATATATATATATATATAAAAAAAAAAAAAAAAAAAAATTAAAAATATTAACAGAAACATTTTTTTTTTTCTTTTTTCTTTTTAGAAAAAAATAAAAAAATTACAATTGCTTACCAAGTTTCTATGAATTATGTTATTTTCATGTAAAAATGAGATGCCATGACAAAGTTGTTTTGCAAATTTTAATCTAACGGCCCATAGTAAATTTTCCGAATTATTTTGCAAGTACTCCCTCAAAGATCCCCCATCACCGTACTCTAATATTACCATATATTTTAATGGATCAGTAACTTTTTTATCTAATATAGTCAATGATTTCAAATTAGCCTAACATGTGGATGAAATAATAATAAGAATCCAGAGGTAATTTGACGTAAATCTCGCTTACCACTATTTTCTGATTTGGTAACGCCGTAAAATTTTGAAATATTTTCGTTATTAAAAAGATGAATCTTCCTTAATAATTTGAGCTAATTGTTCGAGGAAGAATTTATATTTATAAATTTAAAAATTTAGAAGATAGTATCTCACCCCAAATTCGATCGAATTAAATACCTCAGATACAACTTCTCTTGTGGATAATTTATTTCCAATGAACTTCATAGAGACCATAATTTCAGCGTCATCCTTTTTCATGAGAGCTTTGTAAACTTTACTTGATCCGATTTGTTCGATGTCCGAAAGACTTTTATAATCTTGATAATTATATTCTCCATTCGCTAATGCTTGCTCTATCCATTCTACCCAAACTTTTTGCGTAAAGAACGCCATGGTTTTTGGGAAAAAAAAAAAATTGACTTGGGAAATCTAAAAAAAAAAAGTGTGCGCGCAAAGAAATTATATGTCGTTTTACATAATTTTCAGGTTAACGATCATTGGACTAGCGAAATTATTATGCGATTAATACATTCAGTAATGATTTACCTCTTTTATATTAACGAAAAAGTTATTTTTGGGAAAAACAAATAAGTGATGATGTCATTCAATGGAATATATTACGTTACCCCTTTATAAATAAAAAAACTCGTGAAAAATTACATTTTATTTATTTTGAAAATTCTAAGAGAACGAATCCCTGAAATATTTTAATTGAAGTGGGTGGCACAATGTAAAATATCTTTTATTAGTGATTCTTTTTGTTTTTATAAAAAAATTATATTATTATTACAGTATATAAAAAATAATATTAAGCAAAATCAACATAACCAAGAACACAAGATAAGTAAGTCTGATCAGCATTTTTGACTAAAAAAAGACGAAACATTAAAATTTAGTAAAACGAAATATAATTATTGTTTTTTCTCAAATAAATGATAATAAAATATAAAAGAATTACTTGAAAAAGCCATGGAATAATAATAATTCTTTCCATCTTGAGCTACTGGAGAAACAAGAGGCATCGGAAACGATAAGCTGATCACATTATTTCCAGCAGGTAAGGGACAATTAGTTCCAACAGAAGCACAAATATCAAAAGAAGCATTCATGATGCTTGTATTATCATCTCGATCGATCGCTATTTCATACCGAGCTCCTTGATAAATTGGCACCTTGCTAGTCCCCACAAGTGTAATAGTTGCATGTTGACCATAAACTAATTTGTTTGGAGAAAGTGTAATGCTAACTGTATTGGGGTATTGTCCGGCACAAGCTGTAAACGGACCATGTCTTTTTTTTAACACCGAAGATTCCGTAACGTTACTTAGAATGAAGAAAACCGTAAGAAGCAAAATTAATAATTTATTCATGATTTTATTAAAAATTATTAGTAGTAGTAATAAGGAATTCTATCGGAGCAAAAAGAATTTTGGTGGAAAAAAAAAAATAAAAAATAATATTTCTATTGTTTTATTGTTTTTATTGTTTTTATTCGTGCAATTTAAGGGGCATACGACATCCATAGTCGTTCAATGCGAACATTTTCATTCGACATTATTTTGCAGATATGTTGTGAAATCGTGTCATTCACGCACTTAAAAATAGATTTATTGTTACCAAACATGAATGTTAAAGTTTGGATTTTTCTCCTGAACAAAAGTAATAAATTCGGATGCATTATCTAAAGAATCTAAATCTAAACTGGAAGAACTAAAAAATCTAATTTTGTTGCAATTAGTATTATCTTTTTTATATTGTATTAAAGT
Organism: Funneliformis mosseae; assembly: GCA_910592005.1. Lineage (NCBI taxonomy): Eukaryota > Fungi > Glomeromycota > Glomeromycetes > Glomerales > Glomeraceae > Funneliformis > Funneliformis mosseae. The sequence continues at coordinate 23,347 of CAJVPP010000239.1, read as the reverse complement.
AAAAAATAATTCATCTTTAATATTTTTACTATTATTATAAATTATGTCTAAAATAATTAAATGATGACATTGTTTTAAAAAATAATCTAAACTTAAGTAATGCATATTAAATTCCAATACAAGATGTTGTAAATATAAAGGTAATGATTTTGATAATTTTAATAAAGATTCAAATATGATTGATGTGTGATTAATTTCTCTACTTGATAGATTTAAATATTTTAATTGATGTAAATTGGAAAGTAAGTTGGAAAGCAAAGAGATGATATAATTATAATTATCTAATAAGAATGAGATTGACAAATGAGTTATCTGTGAACATGACGTCTTAATGGTATCAAAAATTATCGGATTTGAACTTCCATCTAAAATGAGCCTTCTTAGATTAATATTAGTCGCTTTAAGGATCTTCGGAATCAATGGATCGGGTTCATAATTGTGACCAACGAGTAAATTGACGATTGATAACTGATCCAATTCAATGTCTGATGGGGTGAGGAAGTCTGACCCACCCAATAGTTCTAACGTCTTTAGATTTTTCCACGCAGCCAAACCATCTCTAAGGTAATAATCAGAGCGTATTAATTCCATAAGGGTTAAATGGGATAAAGAATGAGATTGACGTATTAATGACTTGTACAAGGAAATTTCTGATTGATCCCAATAATAATTCGATTTAAACCTCCGCAGACCTATTTGTGATTCGATTAATTTACATAAACTTCGATGAAACCTTGACGTTAAATGTTGTTCTTCCCAAGGATTCCGAAGATCCCTCGGTATTTCGATTCTAATCTCTTTCAAGTGAATGGCAAATTGTGACATTTTATTTAAGAGTTCGGTTAAAAGGGTATCTTCCCTTTTCCAATCCCTATTATACCTCAATCTCTTTACAAAATCAATTTCCAAGGTATGAAGGTTCTTTAAAGAATTATGATGTCCTTGAGTGAATAAATGTAACCTTATGTCCATTTTGTATTTATTGTCCAAACAACTATTAATGATCAGATATTTTAGGGAATCACTTTCATTAAATAATAAATATAAGATTTCTTTCGCCATGCAAGAACTCGGGTTTGTTGAATAATACTTTTTTAAGAGAGGTTTAAAGCATTTATTTATAGCTTTATCAAGATTATTCTTTGGGTTTATGATATAAAAACCTTTAAATAATTTAATTTGTTTTATAAGCATTTGATTAAATTTATTTCTTGATTTAGTCGCATAGAAATATTGTGGTGAATTATGTTGTAAGCATTTATTTAGGGCATGACAAAATTTTTGTGTATCAAACTTTTGTAAAAATATTGGGTAATCAAATAATGTCGTCGTAAAGTCGGGTAATTTGATTCCTCCAATCCTAAATCGTTTTTTGGATTCTTTTGGTAAACATGATATATACGTCCTCACGATTTTATGCGATGATGTTTCTTTAGATAATTCAAAAGGTTGACTCCATAATAATGGAATAACGAGTCGACACCAATCTCGATTAACGAGAAGACACGAATGAAGTGAGCATAAATCATCTTTTAACTGCAATAAAATATTTTCTAAACAATTCATATCAAATATAAATTTTTTTTTTTTTTTAAAAAAAAATAAAAAAAAAAAAGTTTTTTGAAAAAAGAAAGAAAAGAAAAAAAAAAATCTAAATTGACTGTTAATGTATTTATTTATGTACAAATATTGTTTTTTTTATATCGATCATTCTTTATCAGTCCGAATTTACTTAATACACAAATGCGGAATATACAATGGAACAATATAAGAAAAACTAAAATGCATCATTACTTATTAATTATTAGTTTTCTTGTTAAACAATAATTATTTATTTTTTTTTTTTTTTTCCTGAATAAAAAACAAACACAAAAGCGTTTGCAACATACCTTGTAAATAAAATAAAAAGCCTCTTTGCATTCTCGTCTCCATCATCCTATTGCAGGAATCAATTTTTGGTTAAATTCATCATCATTGCGAAACGGTATTCCTTTTCCGTATCAACCTTCCATACAATAAACTCCGGAGGTCCGAGCTTACATACATTGCTTGAATGTAATTCTTGTGACGCAGTTCCAATCAATTTTTATCAAGATATTTTTGGTTTTTAGCATTTGATTTGATATAAATAGACTGTCCAAAAAAAAAAAAGTGAGACCTGAGTCAACCTCGGGTAAACTTTTTGCGTTACAGAAATTTTCACGCGATTCACGCCTTGTATAATTTATCCAAATTTGTTAAGATGGGTGCAGTAAATACGAACGTTTTAAGACATGATTGAAATTATTAAATTTCAATTAACAATTGATCAACCAATCACAATGTATTATCGAATTTTAGAAAGTCCAAATGAAAAAAAAAAAAGTCGCACACAATGGAAAAACAATGGAAAACAATATCATTTGGTTGTCGATCTGTTAAAAAAAAGATTAGATAATGTTCGTCGATCCATTATGTCATCACCGAGAAAAAAAAAAATGATGAAACATCTTTTCTTAAGGAAAACCTTTCAATGTACGTTCATATGAATGATTAAAAGTTGCAGAATCAACGATGATTGTTCTTCAGTACCTGATATTCTTCTCACTTAATTGTGTGATCTTAAAAAGTTTTATACTCCGCATAAATTAAATGTTAAGCTATCTAATGCGAATTTTTAATCGAGAATTGTAACCCTTTTTAAATTTATTCATTTAGAAAGGGAAATGCATAACTTCTCACGAGAGGTATCATGAACGAGGAAAACAGGAAATCAGATTAAGCAACTTGTCATCACAATGGAATAAGAATTACTAACTTTCACTTTCCTGATATGGTTTTTATCCTATAAGTCAAATGAGCTTCCAATTGAGGAAATAATAAGAGTTTTTAGGATGATTATGCTAAAACATTTCCTTGATGTTTAAGCACCTTTCATGTGATTTATCGAACGAGAGAGGCTCTGTACCAGACGCGTAACTGGTTACGAACCAGTTGTTGTGGCGTTTGTAGTAACGTTCTACAGGAACAACTCGAAAGAATCCTGGAATGATTCTTAAGGAGAAACATTTTTTTTTTTTAATTTTTCTAATTATATTCTCAAATTATTTTAGTAACATATAAAGTAATTCTTGAAGATATCATCTTTTAAATAAAATCGATAAAAAAAAAAAAAGAAATATTTTATGGACTGCCTATGCCTATAAAAAAAAAAAAATTTCAAATTTTTTTTTTTTGAATAAAGTCAACTTACAGTATTTATAATATAATGGGCATATGCAAATTTACATTTTATGTTTTTTCAAAGCATTACTTTTGCTCGGCAGTTTCCCCTCACTATTGTAATCGATATATTTAAAATGTTTAATTCGAATCGATAAATGCATGAACTATGTAAATTCTTCTTAAATGCACACTTTAGTTCAATCCCAAAATTATATGATCTAACCTATAAATGCATACCTTCTCTAAATACACAATTTTTGAGAATTTTGATATGAATTCAAAGGGAAAACATTTATAGAGAGTCGACGAGCATTGTTGGAAGATTTGTACATGCACTTTAACTTTTACGATCTCGAAATTTCATAGATCAAAATACTCTTTGAACTCTTCCTAATATGGAACTATAAAGGTAAACGGACATCTTTGTTCGGAGATGATAAAAACAATTTTTTCTACAATTTATACTTCATTAACTAAAGAAGATTATTTTTAGATTCGTCAAAGAAATCAATTCTTCTCTTTTAGAATAATTTGTGTCGATATAATAAAGCTAGTTATAAAACCTGAATGGCATTGGTTTTCATTTAATTACCAAACAAGAATATTTGAGTTCTTTGTTTTCAAATATTACACGGCATTGTTGAAAAGGTTGTTATCCTTTTTTGATAACTTATTTTGATGTTCTTTGTTAGACATTCAAATGTTAAATGGTCTAATCGAATTTGAAACTTGAATAATGCATTTTGCTTTTTTATTTATATATATAATCTAATAAACGTTTTATTTGACGCGCGCGTAAATTTTATGAATCGATTACGACGATCATTATGGTTTCCATTAACACAATGAACTTTTTTGATTTTTACCAATGAAAGACGGTTGAGATCTTGTCTTAAGTTTTCGAGCACAAGTTTTTTTTTAATCATACCACACAATGTTGACGAACACGTACTGAAGTAACGGTGATTGGAAGTAAGAACATATTTTATTTGTTTCATAACTTACTTTGTTAGACATATAAATGGTAATTGTTATGAGATTTGAAACTTGAAGAATGTAATTTGCTTTTTTTTTATTTAGATAAATGTTTTTATACGACGTGTCATATTTCGTGGCATAGCAAACCGAGAGCTTGTAAGCTATCCATTTTTTTTATTTTTTTTTTAAAAAAACAGTTCCTTATTTAAAATAATAAAATAATTTCCTACTTTAAATATTACTTATGACCGAATATTCAGTCATTTGTCTTTTGCCTACCTAATATGGGAGTTTGTTAGGAAAATCAGGTTCAGAGAATTTTTTGAATAAATTAGGACTTTATTACAATTTTAATTTAATAACATCAAAAATTAAAATGCAATAAAATTCAAAATGTTGTTAAAAACTTTCATATTTAATGCATTGAGCTTGATTATTCATTACCAATAAAGACTCTTGTGATCTTATTTTCGAGTATATTTTTTAATTGTACTGCAATTGTCGAAAAATTACTAAAGGAAAGAGATTGGAATGAAATTGACAGCATATTTTTGTTTCATAATTCAATAATTGATATTTATTATAAATTTATTATTCAATAAACGTTTTATTATAACGTTAAAATTTTTGTGCCGTAGTAAACTCGAGAGCTAGCTTAAATAATACTCGGAAAGATATTGAATATCCTAATATGGCGATCATTATTTAATACATCGAAATTTTTTATTTATTACCAATGAAGAACGTTTAAAAGAATTACGGAAATTTATTAAAGAATAATGAACAAGAACGATTGGATTAAACATTTTGTTCTTTATTAGGATGTTAAATATGATAGAATTTATAATACGTATAATAAAAATGTTTGCACTTCCAATTTATTTTTCGTTGTTTAACCAAGCATAGAATTTTAACCCGATATATAATTCGATTGAACTTTTATGATATACTGATAACTTAATTTCCATTTTTTGATTTTTCGGAAAAAAGGACATGATAAATTAATATCGTATACTGAAAATTTCGTCGAAATGTAACTCATGTCCTACAAATTTTATATAATGTGACACGATTTAAATAACGAAACACCACTCTTTTTAGCTCTTTATCTGTAAAGTTCATATTTACATAATCATGTGATTCATAACAAAGTCTTGTACCTTCAATATAGCAAAGGACCAAAAAGTTTTATTATTTGTTATTTTGACACAGAAAATTGTTTGTTAACAATGTGACATGTTAGTCATGTTAATGCATTGTAAATATGCACACATAAGTAATTTCGCTTTGGGTACGAATGATCTTATAAATCAACTTTTAAACCTTTTTTGATTCTAAATTTAAAATTTAAATGTTTGGTTTTCGGTACATTAAATTAAAAATGTAAAGAAAATCTATTTTATTTTTAATTTTATTCGCGCATTAAGTTTAAGTATCTTTTTGGCAGATGTGTGCATACATACATATATACATATATATATATATATATATCACCACACCTATAAAAATTAAAGTGCATGTATATGAACGTAATTTTTTTTTTACCGTAAATGGAAAACAAAAAAAAAAAATAATTACGGATAGGACAATGGGAAATGTTCGCGAAACATAATTTCGCGACATACGCGTTATCAAATACACAAGGGAGAGTTACGGATATTATTGAAACAGGTCACATATAGATGAAAATGCGATTACATAAAAACGCAGTGGAGATGAATAATTCTTCGTGAACCCCTTAAAAGTATTGAATTGCATCGAAAGCAGGATAACAGACTCAATAATCCCTTAAAAAGTTGACTTGGATTTTTTTCTTGGTATGTCTTATGATGCTCTCGTTTTATGTTACTAAACCGAATTTATCCTAAGTATCGTATTTTTTTTTAAAAAAAATAAACAATAGATTTAATTTAGTTTTTTCCCGTTTTAAATTTCTCGTTTTAAATGTGTACGAAAAAAGAAAACAAGAAATTACTGCGGATTTCAAGGGAACAATGGGATTTTGATAATGACAATTCTCGACTTGCATAACATGTTTGATACGCACCAATCATTAAATGGGGTAGTCACTTTTTATTTCAAGGAAAAATAAAAAACAATTCGATTTTCGGAGAGTCACATATAAAAATCACCATTTTCATGTATCACTCATAATTCGGTTGATTCCGCATGATGTTACAAACTCGAAAGATTTTATAGTATTGAAATGTTAATTTAATAGTGTTGTTAATTTGTGTTAATTATTGTAGTTCAACATATGATATGATATAACATTTAATTATACAAACCTTATAATACAAAAGCCAAGAATGGCCAATTAATAAACCTTATGTAGGTTATTCATGACACAACACGTCTTATTAACTTAAAATGTAGTAGAATACGAACATTTTAAATTATTATTCAACACGGGATCATATTTTTTAACCTTCATTTAAATTATATTTGTATACATAGATCTCTCTAAGATACCATTGAAAATGAATAGTACCTACCTTATAATTAATCGATAAATATCTTGCATGTGAATCAAACATTTTAGAAATAAAATAGAGCACCTGTATTTAAGTACGGAAAATAACCTTTTTTTTTTTAAAATCTGTCCTCAAAATTTTTTTTCTTGGTGAATTATTTTTTTTTTTTTTTTTTTTTATTACTTTCTTTAACTTATTCATTCACCAAATATATTAAAAATCAACCCGATTTACGATTTATTAAATTTGACCTGTTTATGCCACTCCTTAAACTTTCATTCTCATGTTTCTTCTTCATCTAACTGCTACATCCCCAACAGTGATTTCTCCTCCCCATATCATCATCATTCCGTGCGTATGGCTCGATTAGTAAATAATTTTACAGTCTCTTGTAGAGAAATAATAAATAATGGATTGGTTAAGGTGGATTATATTTCAACACGACCAGAAAATTGTAACTGCGATTTTAGAATAAATCTTTTTTATTGCAAAGGTGAACAAATCTATCGTATAGCAACGTGGATATTACTGATTTATTCAATTATACTTGGATGCGTTTCTATGTATATATTATATTATCGAATTTGTAAAGTTGGACAATCCATATTTTTTCAACCTTCGAAACGTAGGGGCATTCTTCGACCACGTCCACAAGAAACCTTTCACCTGATCTGTTGTACATATAATACATGTATGTACAGTATATTCTTTGTTATCCTTCTCTTCTATTCAAGAAATGCCCTTTATTTGATTTAAATTAACATTCCTTGTTTGTCCAGTACAAGCAACTCACCATTTAATTAAGTTATTCGATGGATATAGCAATACATTATGGGCCGAACTTTATCTCGACATAACTAAGCTAGTTTCTTATGCACTTGCAACACTTTACCCAATAAGCATAAGTAAGAATCTATCGCATGTCATATTCGTAACCCCTCTTGATTTTTGTTCATTAACCTTTTTTTTACTCATTCAGTTTATTCAACGCCAACTGTTGATCTAACAACCATGCGATGGACACCAAATAAATACTTGATAGATATTGTAGGATTTTCATTAATGATCTTCCCCTTCATCATTAATATACCAATCGCATTCTACACCGGATATTACGCCGACAACAACGATATTAAAATGGCTGATTACTTTTTTAAACTTCATTACATAATGTGGAGCTTTTGGTGTTCCGTTTTATTAGGCATATTATTGATATTTTGGTATAAATTGATCAACATTCTAAACAAGCATATGAAATTGATAAACAATCGAAGGAATAGAACGAACATTGAAGACATATGGAAATTAAAAAAGCTAAAAAGAGTCGTTAGAAACGTAAGTTGTAAGAGAAAAAAAAAAAAAGACATGTCCGCTGCGAAATCGTGTGAAAGAAATTAACCACCTCTACATATTTATGTTTTTTTTAGCTGACTATAGTTGTATTTTCTTTTGGGTCCATATTCTTGCTTCATTTTATATTTGATTTATTAAGGGCTTTATGTTATAAATCGTTTACGGTTCATAATTTTGAATTAAATGTAGGCTCGATGTTATTTGCGTATTATGTAATTCCAATTTCGCTTAACATTGCTCAATTCACTATGATATATCAGTAAGTAATGAAAATTCCTCCCCCTTTTTTTTTTTTAAAAAAAAAAGCCTTTTAATGAGATTGCTTTTTCGTTCATTAGCATGTTACGAACAACGCAGGAATCTCAAAATATCGCCACGCCTTTAAGAGTTTTCCGTAAATCCGGAACACCTGATAGTTCCACCGTCGAGTCAAGTCAGGTGTTGCATAGTTCCAACGATAACATCACTTCTAACTCAATAGTGAATAATGAATGTCATTTATGCGATCAAGTTAATGAATCAGACAAACAATTATTTAGATATGAAGATTATTCAAATAATTCAAGATTTAGCAATAAATATTCAATAAATTCAATAACAATTTTCGGACAAAGTTCAGTGTCTTTAGGTGATATGCATTCGTCTTCCGAAATTTATATTACAAGCGATGTATTTAATCAAAGAGATCTAATTAATTCTAACGAGGAAAGCAATATTGATGAAAGAAAACCTAACATGGATGATGACGATCCTTGTTATACATATAATCATGATAGAAAAGAATGGCTAGCCGAAAAACCTAAAAGGGTTCCTTTGAAAAGATGACTTTATAAATTACGTTTATTTTGTATTTGTAATATATATCTAGATAAAAATATATTCATACTGTATTAATAACGTGATTGGATTTGTATATATTATTATAATGATAGTCATGCGAGAGGAAAGATTTATAGGTTATAAATAAGTCACTGTATTTATCACTGTGTATTAATAAAAGAGTAACAGATAAAATTTGTTCTAAACCTAGTTATAACTATTTAAGATATCAATATATAGATTCGAAGAATGTAGTAACCAGCACAAAAAGTTTTATTTTTATTAAAAATTTTAATAAATTGTGGATCATTGATACATTTTTTCTACTAACTAATTTATTTAGATCCTAATTAAAAGGCGGGGGATATTCGATCATAACAAAAAGTAATTTGCATAATAATTATCACAATTATCATCATATTAATATTTAATAAAAAAAAAAAATTCTTACAACAGTCAAATTTTCTTTATCTGTTGAACCGAATATCTTTAATATAAGGGAAAAGCAAAAATTTCAGTTTTAGACTCTCATAACTATAAAGATGACTCGGTGCATTGCTTGTAAATATCATGCTAATCATATTAAAAATCCAATCATCTTAAGTCTATATCATACTAAAATAAAAAAAACTAATATAAATACACATTTTTCTAATGAAGTTTTTGATACAAAAATAGTAAAAAAGTAAGTTATTAATTTAGTTTCGACTAAAGCTTTTGTGAAAGCTGATATTCCATTTGAAAAAGTAAATAATTTATTAAATTTTTTTTAAAAGAATATTGTATAGAATATAATATATTTTATTGATATTATTTATTGTTATTTTTTTCTTTTAATATAATTATTTAAATTTAATTTATAGCTGGTAGATAGTAATATTAAGTTGCTCAAACAGTTCAGTTATGCTTCAAATTAGTAGAAACAGATCTCAAACTATTTGAGATTCAGTTTAAAGTAACTAGTTAAATCTGATTTAAAACCTGATTTAGACTATTATTTTTCTAATTTAGAAATATAAAAATGTGTCAATATATTTTATATAATAATATATATTAATTATTGAATATAAAAAAAATAATTTAGCTAATTATTATTATTATTAAAGATGTAGATATACTATTATCAGATTATGATATTTATTTAGCATATATCACAGTATTATTACATTGCCATATACTATATAGTAGATTGTCTTAGGACATAATAATATATTAATATATTATTATGTCCTAAGACAATCTACTTGTATCAGATTACTATGTCCTAGGCCATTATAATCTATTAATTAATACGTTCTAAGACATTATAATCTATTAATTAATACGTTCTAGAACATTATAATATATTAATTAATATGTTCTAGGACATTATAATCTATTAATTAATACGTTTTAGAACATTATAATCTATTAATTAATACGTTCTAGGACATTATAATCCCTTGATTAATATGTCCTAAAGTTGGAGTCTGCTTTTCCTCTCTGTGACTTATTGGTCAGTAAATATGAATGAGGTGCATGCCTATTTGGTTGCCTTTTAAAATACTGAAGTAGTGTAAAAAAAAGTAACGAATGGCGCAATAGATCTGCGATTAATTTCAGCCAGCACTATACCATAATTTTGGCTGATCTTTTGGGCATGTGATTTGAGGATTCAGCTTGATGCCATAATGGTGACTCGATAGTATCATAAAAGTGTTATAGAACTAGCAGTTTGTCAGCTTAGATGCTGAATTATTATGCTCAAAGTTCTGGCCAAATTTATGGAATAGTACTGGCCAAAATTTTCATTAATTTTACTACATCTACTGCATCTACTATATTATGATCACGTGATCCTATTACGACACTGAACACCCTTTCATAGTTATGGGCTAGTAATGGGAATATTCCTAAAATATTCCTGGAATTAAATATATATGCATTTATACTACATATTTTTTGTATCCATATATTTCCAAAATCTTCTTAGCTTCAGTCTGGTAATCTGTTGGTTAGAGAATTGGAAGTGCAATATGTATTATCTTAGCTTGACCCATTTGATTGCCAGAAATGCACCATTTTGCAACCCAACTATTGCCTATTTGTTGCCAGTATATGTATGCCAATTTCGTATCTATGGTTAGATAGAGATGTATTATGTATTATTATGATCAGCCTATTTATATTATACCTGAGTATATACTTAAAAAAGTATAGTCTTTTTCCAATTTTTATATAATAGATTACAAAGAAGACTACACTTTTTCAGATACATCCACTTGCTTTTCTTTTATGTTTTACTGCCTAAGTTAGCTATCGTCTCTTTTAGATATATGCGAAGCTTTCATCATATCTGAATATATCTTAATATTATTAAGGGACTTTTACTAATATACTGGTCGAAATCAAAAAAATCAGACATGTGAAAATCAGCCTAAAATCAGCCTAAATTCAGCCTAAATTTAGCAAATTATCAAAAATCAGCCTAGCCGATTGGTATACATTAGAAATCGGTCAAGAATCAGCCAAAATTTGACCTATCTTATTTATAGCTGATTGGCATACTTATAGCCGATTGGTATATATCAAACCAATTGACGTTCGATTAGAATAATAGGGTATTATCGTTCCTTAGGGATGATGGTTTTATTATTCTTTAGGTATAACGATTTTATCGTTTTTTAGAAATGATAGTATTATCGTACCTAAGGAACAATGGTTTTATTATTCCTAAAGAATGATAGTTTTATCGTTCCTAAGGAATAATGCATTTATCGTTCCTTAGAGATGATAGTTTTATCGTTCCTTAAGTATGATGATTTTATCGTATCTAAGGAACAATGATATTATCATTCCTTAAGGACGATAGTTTATCATTCTTTAGGGACGATGGTATTATTATACCTAAGAAATGATAGTTTTATAATTCCTTAAGTACAACGATTTTATTATACCTAAGAAATGATGATATTATCGTATCTAAGAAATGATAGTTTATCATTCTTTAAGGAACGATAGTTTATCGTTCCTTAGGTATAATGCATTTATCGTTCCTTAGGTATGATGGTTTTATCGTACCTAAGGAACGATGGTATTATCGTTCCTTAGAAACGATGATTTTATCATTCCTAAAGTATGATGATATTATCGTACAATAGTATTATCATACCTAAGAAACGATAGTTTTATTGTTCCTTAGGTATGATGCATTTATCGTTCCTTAGGTATGATGGTTTTATCGTACCTAAGAAACGATGGTATTATTGTTCCTTAGAGACAATGATTTTATCATTCTTAAAATACAATGATTTTATCGTACCTAAGGAATGATGGTTTTATCATTCCTTAGGTAAGATGCATTTATCGTTCCTTAAGGACGATAGTATTATCATACCTAAGAAACGATGATTTTATCATTAATAAGAAATGATGCATTTATCGTTCCTTAGGGACAATGGTATTATCGTTCCTAAGGTATGATGGTATTATCATTCCAACGAACTGAACTTTCAGATTAAACTGATTTGCTAAAATAATATTGATTTAATGTAATATTTGAGTTTTTTTCTGGTATATAGGAATATTTATATAAATAAGCTTAATTTTTTAACTTTTTAAAAAATAATTTCAATCATTTTCAAATTTTCTCTTTTTACATTTCACCAAAATCCTGAAAAAAAATTGTCCTAAGAATAAAAAGACCTAAGTTAAATTTTAGTCAATTTTCACCTTTAACTATCAAAATCAGATGAAGAAAAAGCTGTATTTTAATCTACTTTTTAAAAATAAACTGATTTTTTTACTTTTTATAATAGAAATATGTCTTTAACTATCAAATCAGACGAAATTTAAGTTGAATTTTAGTCAATTTTTCTGATTTTTTTACTTTTTATAATAGAAACATGCCTTCAACCATCAAATTAGACGAAAATTAAGTTAAATTTTAGTCAATTTTTCTGATTTTTTTACTTTTTATAATAGAAATATACCTCTAACCATCAAAATCAGACGAAACTTAAGTTGAATTTTAGTCAATTTTTCTGATTTTTTTACTTTTTATAATAGAAACATGACTTCAACCATTAAATCAGATGAAACTTAAGTTGAATTTTTCTGATTTTTTTACTTTTTATAATAGAAATATGTCTTCAACCATCAAAATCAGATGAAACTTAAGTTGAATTTTTCTGATTTTTTTACTTTTTATAATAGAAACATGCCTCCAATCATCAAATCAGATAAAAATTAAATTGTATTTTTGTGATTTTTCTGATTTTTTATTCTTTTTTTTTTGAAAATGGCAATATTACTATAATGAATATTTAGGATAATTTAAGGAGATTTTAGGAGGAAAATGGTTTATATTTTTATTATTTTATATAGTTTTTTCATTTTTTACTTATATTTTTTAGATAGGAAATTAATCAGTAAGTTTTGGTAATATTTATATTATATTTTTACGAATTATATTAGGTTTTATTATTAATAAAATTATAATATTTAATAAATTTAATAAATATAATATATCGATTTTATATACTTATTTGACTGGATTGATACCAAATTGAGGCCAATTTTAGGTTGATTTATAGTTATTTAAATTCTGAATTGATACCGAATGATGCTGAATTGAGATCAATTTTAGGCTGATTTATGATTATTTAAGTTCTGAATTAATGCTAAGTGATGCTGTATTGAGGTCAATTTTAAGCTAATTTATGTTATTTAAGTTTCGAATTAATGTTGAATGATGCTGAATTAAGGTTAATTTTAGGCTAATTTATGATTGAATTTAATCTGAATGGCTATGTCCGATTGGAGTCAATTAGAGTCGATTGGCGTCTATTGATATCTGAATTATTGCCAAATTGAGGCCAGTTTTAGGCTGATTTATGATTGAATTTAAGTTCTGAATGGCCATATCCAATTGAGGTCGATCAGTGTCTATTGGCACCTATTTGTGCTGATCAAAAACATAGCAAATCAGCCATAAATAGTATCAAAATTGGCCTAAAATCGGCCATCTGATTTTTAGCTGATTTGGAGTATTTCGATTAGTGTATGTAAAGAAATATATTTATCAGTCTTAATATGCATCCTTATATTAGATCTCAAAAAGAATGTATCAATGAGATGAAAGTGACTTTAATGTAAATTTTTTGGATTCGAAATAATGAAGATATGTAGTATTAATAAATTGTGAAATAATAGAGATATGTAGTATAAATAGATTGTTAGATGATGAGAAAGTGGGAATATAATAGAGATGATGATTAACAAAAATTTCTATAGATCGGGTTTGCTATGCATTGGTTATTTTTTTTTGCTTTTTTATACCTATATTTTATTAATGTGTCTAATTACTTTAACTAGACTGGATTATTTTTAAATTGCATCATTATAGTAGTGATTGTCTATATAATTTGTGAGCGAATAAATTAATTTTAATAGATAGTATTATTTAGAAAGAATGACATAATTATTAATGGAGACTTATGAGAATTTAATAATTTATAGGATATTTATATTATTATTGGATAAAGAACATTTAGAGATTAGACGATTTTATGAAAGTTATTTTGAGAAAATTTGAAAGAAATATGTGTGTTACATTTTTTATCTCAAATTATATTTTGATACAATGATTATTTAACAATTAGGTATGAATAAAATTTTTTCATCATGTTATTATTAACGTGTAATTCTTGTGAATTATGATAGTTAGATAGGCATTCAGTTGGTAATTCTTTTAAGTTTACGCAGTGATTTAATCTCAGTTTAACTCAAGTTTATAATTTACATAGCAGTGTACTTTTGACAAGATGAAAAGCACAATAGCTTAATTGATTCAGAGATGTAATAATATGTTTATTGACGATAAGGGTGCTGACATATATTAGCTAATATTTTAGGAGGTGGGGGATAATAGCGAATTTTAGGTTACACATAACTTAAAATCACGTGATAATATTAGCAATAGTATTTTATTAATTTTTCATATAATCATATGATCAGATATACATTACGCAATACCAATTTTATCAATTATCAATCTTGATTTGACATCAAAAGTTGAGGAGTTTTGGCTTTTACCTTTTCCTTTAAGTCGTTCACAGTTAGCAGGATGTACTATTCATTTATGATTCATCAAAAAAGTGAACGTTAGAAAATATTTATTACATTCAGAATAACAAAGACGCAAATATGTTATTTTATCAAGAAATAGGCAATGGGAATCGTAGCTAGGAATTTTTAATAGGTCATAATATTCGAGAAGATGTATTGCGTTATTAAAGTGTTCGTCTTTAGCTTTAGTGATATGAGGTAAGAAGCTATTATTTGATTGAAGGAATTCTATGGCTTCTTTTGCACAAGGTGGACCACAATAGCTGATATTTGTACATCGTTTAATATCGAGAGAATACTGGCATAGATTACAATAGTTTTCAATTCATGACCATGATACAAAGCAATCAGTTAAGTCATCTTCTTTTTCTTGTTATTTCTTTTTTTGTTTTTTTTGTCATTTTCGTTCTTTTGTTTTTTCTTTTTCTGTACCCTCAAATTGTAGGTTTTCAAATAGATTGATAAATTCTTCAACATACCGAGTATCTACGCTTTTTCCAAAAATTAAATCACAACGCTAAATGTCACAAAGAATACCTCTGATGTATTGATAATTTTGAAGAGCTAATACCAAATCTATCACTTTGCCTTGCGTATTTAAATGTGTTCTAAAGTGATCGATTGGTAATACAATACCTACTAGCTTGCCTGATAGCATTATCATACCTCTTTTGACTGGATTATATTTGGATTGCCTTAAAGCATGTGTCCTTACAGTCAGGTAATCCAAATTAAATTTTCAAAAAAGATAGCAATATGTCTTAATATTTTTTAGATGTCTCAGGTTCTTATCTGGTCCTCCATCTACTAACAAAACTCAGATTGGTCAAATTTCTCCGTTGGTCTTCAATGCATTATCATATTGATTATTTAAAGAAAGATTTTCAAGGTCTTACATATGTGTGAGGGAGGATGTACCAAGGGACTATTGGCGTCATACAAAAATGGCAAGTTGGCCTGTTCGTAATTTATCATTTGAATCATTCAGTTTGATTATAAGATAAACTGATGAAACTAACTTTGTCTATACCCTACAGGAAAATCGTGATCAGCTCAGCCATACGAACAGGCTTGTGAACTGACTGCAATATTTGGAAGGTCTGACCTACAGCAGGTACCCCAAGACCTATCTTTGCCTTATTATCTTGGGAGATGACAACTGACATATCAGCAAAGACAGTTGCAAATTGTCTCATACATTTAACAAAAGCGAGGTAATAGTGACCATCAGGATGATCACGTATCTCCGTTCATGAAACTCCAGCCACTGCGATCCATGCTAGATGGTGGTAAGCTCTTATAGCAATGGAATTGAATTAGCGTAGCAATAGATAATTATTTAATGTTGTCCGTGCTATATAGACATTATATTTCTCCTCAAGATTTTTACGCAAATTTTCGATGATACGAACTTTCACTACTTCTTTTTGTCGTTTCTTATCAGCTGAATCAAATTTGACCTAATTGTGAATATAATCATGTAATTCCAGGTGTTTGAAAAGAAGGGATAGATGACTGGGTCTATCGTATCATATAATCTTCTGATTTTCTGCAAGTATTTTCTGTTTTTTTCTTTACAATTTTAAACATATTTTGCGTTTCTTTTTAATTTGACAATCTTGTTTTGATTTGATTTAATTTGAGCTTGAAAGTCTATTATTTTTGTATACATATCATAGCAAAGTTGAGAATTGATTGTGATATTGTAGATTTGCTCAGATTCAATAAGTATTTTTTTAGCTATCGTTATTTCACTTACTGCCTTTTGTTGAGCTGTTACATTAATAAGTATTTCTGGTATAGGTTTTACTGAATGAATAGTGGGAAGAGGAGGAGTTGGTTCTTCTCTAGGTATAGGAGAATATCTTGATCTCATTGTTTGTATATCATACAGATTAAATTGAGTGGTTAAGTATTTTCTGATTACATTATCAATTTCTTTTGCACCTTTGTTTTTAATTTTATTCTATTTTTGAAATGCTTCATGGCAAACATTAGCACAGATTGGGGTACTGTTTCCTGTCTTTACTATAAGACTATATACATAAGCATTAGAAAATTCCTGATATTTATTTGTTGGCGAGTTATATATTGGCTTTTTATTAAACTTGGAACTAAATAAAAAGGTTTGTCGACTCATATTTGAAACAAAATATTAATTTTTTTTTACAAAAAGTTTTTATAGGTGTGAAATGGAAAGCTGAATATGATGCATAAAAGCCTGCAGCAAGGCAGTTTTTAAGAAAATACGCAAAATAGGGGAATTATTAAGTAGATCTTATTTAAATTAAAATTAATTAGCTTTGATTCGAATTTAATTAAACTAATTCAAATAAAAACTTGTGCGAAATCAAGTCTTTTGCAGCATCCTGCAGTATATGGGATATAAAATTGGCATGATCATTTAATTAAAACTGTTTTATATATTTAAAAAAACTAATATCTTAAATTATAAAAA
This sequence comes from Funneliformis mosseae, assembly GCA_910592005.1. Lineage (NCBI taxonomy): Eukaryota > Fungi > Glomeromycota > Glomeromycetes > Glomerales > Glomeraceae > Funneliformis > Funneliformis mosseae. The sequence continues at coordinate 5,953 of CAJVPP010000239.1, read as the reverse complement.
TAAGATGCTTGAATGGTTTAAATGTTATTTAGAATCAAAAAATTAAAACAAATCGATAAAAATATTTTTTTTTATTATTTGTGTTTCTTGATTTACTTTTAACTTACAAATCTAAAAAGGAAAATGATCAGCAGTACGTGATCATCTTACTTGGAGTGGGGAGTAGATGCTTATATTAAAATTATATTAGCTAATATATCAGTGCCCTAAATAATAAAAATATGAAATAAGATGATAATAATATATGAAATAAGAAAATAAGAAAGAATAAGAGAATCAAAAAAGTTAAACACTAATTGGAATATTAGGTCAGACGCCTCTACAAGAACTACTAGATGTATATTTAAAAGCAAACTAAAGGAAAAACTAAAAGTGAAATATCAGCGAACTTAAGTTTACATAATTTTATTGGTCTCTATTTATATTAAATTAATACATAGATGAATATAACTAATAAATCAAATATATCTAATATGTCTGATATATCAAAGATATCAATTATATCAAATATGTTCAGTATATCAAATATATCAAATATGTCTGACATATCTGATATTTAGATCTGCAATATATTGTATCATGTTCGTTAATCCAATCCTATTATAGTATTAATTGTAATAATGAGATATTTATTAAGTTTGAGTAAAAAATTGAATTATCATTTTTATCTTGTTAAATAATAAATAATGTTATATCTAATTAATATAATATATAATTTTAATTTGCATTAACATATTTTACTACTAATAATATATATTATAAATCAAATTGATTATTTAATAAAATCTTTTAAAAAATTATTATTACTTATTTTTTTATGCATATATATATAAAAGAGTGATTTTCAGAATAAATAAAAGGAATTTATTTATGAATCTTTAACTTATTTTTATACTTATAGTAGAAAGGTGTCTAGTTAAAAATAAGTTTAAATGTGATAATTAATTTCACAATTTCATGCATGTGTGATTTTAACAGATAATACTGTAAATTTGATCTTTTATGATAGTAGATTTCATAAAAATGTTAATTGATCTTGTCTACGTCAAATTTATGTTTTAAGACTAATAATTATTGATGCATCTGTAATAGTAAGATTAGTATGTAATGCTAATATAAATAATAATATCAAAGTATTTGATTAAAAAAAATCAATACATAAAATTTCCTAATAAACTTGTATTTACAAATTATTGCACGAATCTAAGTTATGTCACGTTTTAAATTTTGCATAAAACATTACATCCCATTATAATTTATAAATTTAAGGTTTTTTCATTTTCATTTATTTCAAAATCAATTATAATAAAAAGATTAGTTTCATTTTAACATTAAATTGTTCATGATATTTAATTATTATTCATTAGTTAAGTATAAAAGCCAAATATATAATTTATTAAAATAACATTTTATTATTTATAAATATTTATATTTATTAGTTCAATTATACTTCCTTAATATTTTTTTATCTCTTTATATAATATCTGTTATGTTTATTTAACTTAACTATTATCAAATTTATTCTTAATTATATTATTAAGTTTAAATTATAGTAAAAAATATAATTAAACACTAATAATTAATAAAAATAAAAATAATTTACCTACTAATAATAAAATTTTTTTAAATAAAAAATTTAGCTGTTTTAAATTACAGTAAAAAGTATAATTAAATGCTAATAAGTAATAAAAATAACTTATTATTTATTTTATTATTAATTATTAATTATTATTTTAATTAAAAATTTAGTTGATTTTAAATTATAATAAAAAGTATAATTAAATAATAATTAATAAAAACAACTTACTTCCTTAATAATATTTTGTAATAATAGTATAATTAATACTTAATACTCTGAATAGTTTAATTTGATCTAGATTATAGCTGAAACTAAACTGAAAATTTTAGTTTAGTTTAGTTCAGATTATTAATCTTAAAATACCAATTTAAAATTGAATCAAACTGTAAACTGGTAAAAATCTGAACTGAACTGAAAATTTCAGATTAATCTAAAATTTCAGATAGTTTATTTCTTTACTTTTATAAATTGTTTTATTTTAATTCTGCTTTTAATTATTATAAATTAAAAATAGATTTTTACATAATATAGATATGAGAGTTGACATGTACTAGTTTTACTAGTCTTTTAACTATAAACATCTAGGATTTTCATTAGAAATCTTACAAAGTAAATGCATTATAGAAGAGTTTTAATATTATCTTATATCTTACTTAATAAGGATTTGAATTCTTGAAAGATTCTTATACAAAAATTTTATAAAATCCAAAAATGTTCTAAAATTAGTCAAGAGTACATTTTATGTCAGAAATTTCTACAGTATACTTAACTCATCATAATATTAACATTTAAATATTTCTTTTATCAATCTTATATTAAAAAAAGATTTATATTATTAGTCTATCAGAAACAAATAAGTAGATCAGAAAATATCAGACTAACAATCAAATGAAATATTCATATATAAACTTTAATAAAAAAAAGCTACTATAGATGATAATGATAATTTGCTAGTATACTATTTCTGGTATATAAAATACAAGGTCTATATAAAGTAACTGCTTGTAAAATAGTTATACTACAATCCAAAAAATTGAGGAGATTTGATAAAAGATTGAAATTAAGTTTAATTTTAATTATAAAGAACTGAATATGTTATCTTTCAGCTAAAGCTACGAACTATTAGAATTTTAAAAATTAGATCATATCCAAATAAAAAAAAGTTATCTGATTTTTTAATAGGTATTATCTATTATATCAATCCAAGCATTATCTAAGGAGGAGGAGAATAATAATAATAATAATAAATAAATAAATAAAAAACAAATATTAATGGAAAAAAAAAATACAAAAAAAAATCAAAAAAATAAAGACAGATTAGGAAAAAAATGTAAAAAATAATATAAAAAAATAAGATCAGATAAATCTGGATAAAATTATTAAAATAAAGTTTTTATTTATAAAATTTTAATACTTTAATATTTTAATTTGAATAAAGATTTTATTAATAACGTTAATACTAAATTTATTATACTAAAGTTCTGTCTTATTTATATGAGATCTCATTTATTAGGTTATTAAAATTTCTTCAAGTTTTATAATATGGGACCTTTGCAATAGAAAAGGGAGAAATGGTCAGAAAAATAAAAAATGAGTTAATGCTAAATCTGAACATATTTTGATCTAAAAATCATATTTGACATATAAATATAAAATTATTTTTTCTGGCCGTTTTCCCCTTTTCTATTGCAAAGGTCCCATATGTTTATAAAAGTTTTTATTTTCCAAAAATTTTTAAAATAAAATAGAAAAAATTGATAGAAATGTCACATGATTTATTTGTAATACTAATATACTATAAAATAATAATATAACATGCTTAATAAAAGAAAAATCCTTTATTTAATAACCATGATGAAAGATATTTAAAACATATTATTTTAATTTAAATTATAATTCTTGGAAATTTAATTATTAATTGAAAATTAAAATACATAAAACTTTATGTAATATAATGTTAAAATGTATATTAAATATTAAAATTTGCGATTTTGATAATTTGTTTTGATATACTTTCTTGACTTCTTATCTTACATAAAACTTTTTACCTGCGATATAATATGTAAAAGCTGTAAATGATTGATCAATTACAGCATAGTATTAATTGCATTTAAAAATTATTTTTTTATAAAATTATTGGTTTTTGATTCTTACTTTTTTTAAAATTTGATTTATTTTAATCAATTATATATTTTTAAGATAAATTTATTACAAAAAATAATAAAATAAAAATAAAAATATCCTTTCTTTTACAAGATGGAATTCAAATTTTTCATTAATCAAATTAAAAAGAAATAAATTAATTGTATTCAAGTCAACCCTTATAAATATTAAATAGATACAAACTGTGTATTATCTGTTTTTATCTATTTATTATTCTATGATCTGAATACTTATATTTATCTGGTATTTTCATGTTATATCTGAGTAAATGAGTAATAAGTCACAGCTTTATTTTTAGTACGATAGATATAAGTAGAACTAATCTAATGTATATAAATTCATTTCTCTTTGATTGTAAATAGCATTCAAATTGTATTAAAGAATTAAAATTTTTTTTAAAAAAACTTGAGAATGCAATATTATAATACTAATAATTTTTCTTATCTTGCAATCTATAAGAAAACTGTTTGTTTAGAATAATGTTATTATCATTTTAATGAATGATTTTCTTATTATTCAGTTAGAATCTACTAATCTGACTTGGATTTTTAGGTTAAGTCAGATCAAGTAAATAGGTCAATCTGATCTGATTCAGAGCTCTACTAGTTTATATATTTATAATTAATTAGATTAATATATTTATAATTTATTTAAATTATAAATAATTTATATTTAAAATAAATATAAAAAATATGCTTATTAAATAGTAATTAAAAATTATATTTATAATTATATTTTTTTTGTAAGATTAAAAACCAATAGCAAAATATTATAACATAATAAAAATAATTATGTCAGTTAATAATTATTAATTAAATATATAATTATGTCAAATTATATTATTATATTATATTAATCATAATTTAAAAATCAATTTCATATTAAATATATATAATATCAAAAATATTAATATTAAAGAAGCTATTATTTAATTAATTGTAATTCTTTTATTTTTTTTTTTAGTATTTTATATTTATATTATCAAATTATAAAAAATTAAATATTATTAATAAAATAAAATTCTTATTTTAGTATTAATTAAGAATTAATTAAAATTTCTATTATTATTTTATTAAAAAAGATAAAAATAAAATATATTATAATTACAATAAGCTTTATATAAATATAAATTATTAAACATTTTCTTATAAGATATTTTTTTATAATTATACTAATATCAATAATATATGTATATTAAACTCTTTTAATAAATTTAAAAATAATAATTTAGCTTATATAATATAAAGATAATTTATAATTAAATTTATTTAAATTTAAATTTTTAATTATACTGTAAGTAAATAAAATAAATATTTTTATATAAAATTTATTAAAATTTATTTAATTAATTTTTATTATAAGTTTAGTATGTATTGAACTATAACAAATTTTATTGTAGATTTTAGTTAAATTAAGATTTATATATAATCTAAAGTTATTAAGCATGGTAATATAACTATTATTATACATGATAATAAGTATGGTTGTATATATAATAAATTGTTTTCTATTTTAATAAGTATAGAGAGATAAGTAAAAAGTAATACTTAGACTTTTAAAATAGTTATAGTTGCTTGAAATATTAATTTTAAGAATTATAAGCTATTTGAATACATTTTTTTTCAGCAAGTCTTGATATAATTCTATATTGATAATTTATATTTGTTGGTATAATAAACATTTGAGATAAGAAGTTTACAAGGAATAAGTAATTTTATTAATCGATCTCAAATTATCTGCTAAATTTTGGATGTAGTTAGCCTTCACGAATTAACTTCTAAAAGGGTGGTATTTATAGTTGTGTGTCCATATGTTATATGTAAGATGAGCGTATTTTTTAAATAGAATTTATATTTAACAAATCCAGATAATGATGATTAATTTATTTTGGTGATTAATATTTATTTATGCAGGGGTATTTTTAAATCAACAATCAAGTATTTTTAAATACACGGAAGAATTTTAAAATACTGTTTACGCAATTTAATTACTTCTGAAGTTACATATTTTTAGTTATAAAAATATATAGGAGATAAATTTAAAAAACCTTCCGCCATGTTATTAAATTGAATCTCATGTAACAATGATCTCGATGATCTACAGATTCAAAAAAAGCAATAACAATTGAATTACAGATGGATTGAATCGATCATTAATATATATTACTATATATAAAACAATCAATTAGTGTATGCATATAGTGAATTCACT
>CAJVPP010000238.1:0-38991 GCA_910592005.1 Funneliformis mosseae | reverse complement strand
TAAATTTTTTGCTTATTCTAAAAAAAAAGTTAATATAATAAGTATATTCAAATAGTTTAATTAATCGTTTGGGTATCTGTGATCACCCTCTGTAAATATGTAACTTTAAATTCATTATAGACAAATTTATATGTTGTTGAAGTTTAAAAGATAAATAAATGCTATTGAATCAGTTCGATATCTTAAAGGAGATAGTAATTCATGAATTTGTGTATAATCGGAAATAAATATTTTAATAATATCTTTTAATTCAGATATAATTATAACTTTTGATGATAAATGTGGTATTCATTTTGTATTTCCATAAATTCGTTAAATAAGACCATTTTTTTAAAAATCTTAGAGTTTTAAGATAATATTTTGTAATTCTAACTATCTTTAAATAAGTATTTATACAAATATTAAAATAATTTCAATGTATTTTTTTTTGTGAAATTTCAGAAATTTGTTTGTTATTATAAGCAAATGCCATTAATTAACCTTTAATAGTAAAGTCTAATTGTTATTTATCTAATTTACTAAATTTAATATGTCTTATAAAAAACTGTTTAAACCTAATTTTTTCAAAACAAGTATATATATCTTTATTATTTTTAGATTTTCTACAATCACATTGATTATTATTAAAAAATTGTTGAATTTCATTAATTTTTTTCATTATATTTTCATATTCAGCATATTCTTCTAATTCTAAAGTAAATAAATTATAAGAATGTAAAGACATTATGTTTGATAAAATGTAAAGAATCTTGTAAAAAAAAATATTAATATGATCAAATTTCAAGTAAAATTTTCCCATTATATTAATTGTTTTTCTAAATTTAATAATTAAAGTCAATTTTTAGAGATTTAAGGCGTAAGAAAATATTTTATTATAATTGTGTAATATTATTTCAGAGCATAATTTTCGTATGTAAAATTTTATGATCTTTATTATCTTCTTATCTAAAAATAAATCAAAAAAATATTATGTAAGATAAATGTTTTTTTAAATTTACTTAAAATATGAAAATCATTTCAGACCCTGGTTTTCCTACATAACAACCAATATGATTATTTTTATAATAAAAATTAAATAAACCATTCATTTCATTATAATTGTTAAAAGTGAATCAAAAATTTATTCTAAGTAGATTTTAGTTGATAATAAATTTGATAAAATTTGATAATTTTATTTAAATTTGCATTAAATATAAATGAATAATGTTATATAAAAAATAAATGAATAATAATAATATACTTTTTATTAAATATAATATAAATCTAATAACTTATGATAAAAATTATAATTTGATCATAAGATTTAAAATCTTAAAATATAAGTTATATATAATATAAAATTTAAAAAAATAAAAAAAATTTAAATTATTTGCTAATAAGATATTTTTTTTATTATTATAGTGATAGCAGAAATTTCAGTTTTGGTTTATTAATGAATAAAAATTATTCAGAAAAGAAGAAATTTAAATATTAAGATAACAGATAAATAATTTTTAACTTATAAATATATTTCATTTTTTATTGTAAGCATGATAAAAATATATAGGATTTGTTATAAGTATAGAAGTTAATAGAATAAATTTATCTTAATTAATTAAAATACTATTAAGTTAATAAAAATCATTAGAAATTATTAAAACCATTCTAATTTATCTTTTAATTACTAATCTAAAAAGTATTATTTATATATATAAATGTTAAAATATAAGACAATAAAATATTAGTGGTTAAATAAATAATATTAGAATATTAATTCAGCAGAAAATATTTATATCAGCTGATTAAAAAATTCTTTCAAAATTTTTGAATAAAAAATAATAAACAAAATATAATATATAGTAAAAAAAGAGAAAACTACCAAAAAATTTTTTTAAGTTAAATATTATTTGTTTAAAATTTTTTTGATTATTTTCTTTTCTTCTACTGTAAAATAATTATATAATATTTTACTATAAAGAGTAATTATTAATTTGATCTTTTTGTATTATATTATTAAATAGTTTATTAGTTTAGAATATTAGCAAAGGATTATATATATTTTATACGTTTTGATATTCTGATATTTTGATATTTGCCTGCTTAAATTTTGAGTCAATATGTGATTAGTTTCTTTTATTACATTTATACTAAATTTAACAATAGTTACTAAAATCATTCTCTAGTTATATAGTATATTTTTAAATTTTTTGCTAATAAAATTTTATATTTTAAATGGGATAATTATATTATATTTAAAATTTAAAATTTAAATTTGATAATATGCTTATGCTAATCATTTAAATAATATACATTATAAGGGTAAAATTTTAGATAAATTTAATTGGTAAATTAAAAAGTTAATTTTATTGTTATGTAAATTATTAGTAAGATTATTTATCCATTTTATTATCATTGATCATTATGTAAATCCTTAGATATCAATTTTATTGTCCTTAATAATCATGTAGATCATAGATATCCATTTAGTTGCCTGCAGATCTGGCAATTTTATTGACACAGCAACTTTATTGCCTAGCAAAATGGTAACTTTATTTTCTTCAATATATTTAATTAGTTTATTTTATTAATTATTTAACATGTATAAAATATCTCTGTATTTTCTTTGAGTCTCTTCATTGACGAGATATTAATATTTTAGATACTGAACTTATTTATTATATTAATAAAAAAGTATTATTAATCAAGTATAAAACTTATCCTTTACAACCTTTTAATACTGTTATAAATTATTTGTAACCCTTTTGCATTTATTGCAATCTCTTTTAACTATTATTAATAAACTTATTGTATGATATTGTATTAATTTACTATATTGACTTGGAGTTTTTGAAGTATAATCTCTAATATATCTTGTGTTATAATTGTGTTTATTTTGTATTTATCTTACATATATTATTATTGAGAATAATCTTTAACGTTATTGTGAATCCTCACCTGTGATTCTTTGAGTAATAGTCTTAGTTTTATTTACCCTTTTGAGATTTAATTGAAGTTATGAAACCATTATAACAACACATAAAATTTTTTTTAAAAAAATTTTTCATTTTATTAAAATGATGAAAACTAATGAACCTTCTTTACTAATTAAAAAAAAATATGTTAAAATTCATAATTATCCTAAAAAATCTATCATTTAATATTCTAATTCTGAATGGAGCTATACTTATAATATTATTAAAGAAGGAAATTATCTATCTATAACTTAATGTTAGGCGAAAAGTTAAACAAGTTATAATTACCTATTCAATTCTTAACAATATTAATAATATATACTGATCTGAAAATTATTATACTATAAACTTGTATCCTAGTGTTAAAAAATATGAGACTTTAATATTGTTTTAGAACCACTAGTTGTAGAATTAAGAAAATTAGAATGGAAGCTTAAGCTATATTTTTCATCAGGCTGGAAATTTGTCTAAGATTAAATACAACAAATAGTAAATATTTCTGTCTATAGTGTGATATGTCTCAAAAAAACAGGATGATTTCTCATATGAATGGACAATTAATAAAATATGGAACAAATTTGTAAAGATTATACATTTTATAAGGGTCATATTTGACCAGCAATTTTTAATATGATTCCTTTACAAAATTGGGTTCCAGACGAATTATATTATGTTACGCACCACAGATGTTTTTTGCCGATTAATAATTGATGAACTTAAATCTAGAAATACTTGAGAAGATAGAGTAAGAAATGTAATAGTTGAAACGCATTGATGTTAAGTTTCATTTTTGGCTTGAAGTAGGGTCAACAAATTGGCAATATACTTCTTTGATAATACAAGATAAATTTATTGTTTTTCAATATTTTAACTAAACTTTTTCCAAATTCATAAGCAACTCAAATTAGAAAATTGTGAAATAATTTTTATTTTACTTTATAAAGCAATGAAAAATCTTAAAACTGATGTCAAAACAATTCTCTGATGATGCACATGCATGGTTGTGCCAATTTTTAAATTTAATTATTTTTATCAATACGTATTGGACAATTTTGGTTTTGAAAAAAAAAAACCAAAAGTTTCCCATTTTATTTTTAAAAAAAAAAACACAAAAGATTAAGTTCAAACGATTTTGCAAGCAATGAAACAACTCCGACAATCGTGTTAATATCACAAATTTGATGACAAAAGTGATACACGGATTAATTTTCCTTTTCTATCCAAAAGATAATTATCGTTTATAAATATAATAGGAAGGTGTCGCGATATAATTATAAATTTCCCTAATGAGTTATTGCCAAGTGATTCACAATCGTTGGATGAAATGTATAATTCGTAGTTACAAAAAAAAAAAAAAAAATTTCATCTACATTTATAAATAACCATTTTACGATGATTTATTTTATTTTGTCTTTTTTTTTTCTCTCTCTCTTTTTTTGCTTAACCCGTTTTAACTAGCAAAAAAAAAAAAAATTATGGGAGCTTTTCAGAAAGGAACCGCACTTTGGCCTGGTGGTATCGTTCCATATCAACCAAATGAAAATCATCCCTTTTGGTCTGTTATCTTAAAAGCCATAAACGAGATGAATAATAAAACGGTGGTCAAATTTATCGAGAAAACGGTTCAACCAGATTATGTTTATTTCACTTCCGAGAATTCCGGAAACTGGTCCATTACCGTAGGAAAAGCTGGAGGACCACATCAAGTAAACATTGACAAGAATGTAAGATCCTTGCATGAATTGGGGCACGTTATCGGGTTGGTACATGAACATCAAAGACAAGATCGAGATAACTATATTGAAGTTCATAGAGAATTCATAGATTCCAATAACGAGTGGAACATAAACAACGTCATTAACACAACGGAAATCGAATATGAAACCGAATATGACGTTCACTCGTTCATGCATTATTGGGATACCGCTGGAGTAAGCGATAAAGTTAAAAATAAAGAATTGGCCAAAAGGATTGCCACCGGTATTGCCACTATTGGGATCTCAGAAATGAAAGATCATGTTGAAGGTCGTTCGATGGTATATAAACGTGACAGACGCATGCATATTGTTACTAGTGAATTCCTTTCTCCTTTGGACATCTATTGCATTAATAATGTCTATAATAACTACGCGCCTACCTCCTGATGACTCGGAGAATAGAGATGGTTATGGTTGGTCGGTGGCCGGAGGTCAACAATTTCGGTATTTCGGTATTTCGGTAGGGAGGGTCATAAATATAAATTGTAACTGAAATTTTCATCAGCTGCACTTGTAAAAAAAAATTTTTTTTTTTCTTTATTATATATTTTCATCTAATTGAATGAATACAGTAATTTATTTTGCAAAAATATTTTCTCTTTATTAATGACGGATAATCACACCCTTTATATGTTTTTTAAAATAGTCTACTTTTATCTATTAAAGGAAACGTACCTTTAACATAAATCCCTACTATATCTGGGTTTAATTAATAAAAAGAATTCATTAGTCTATCCTGATAACATTATTTTTGATTACAATTATAATAAATGCCAAATTTTGTCCAAAGAAAAACATCTAAAATTTGAATTTAATGAGCCAAAAAAAAAAGAGGAATCTCGTTATGATACTAAAAGACAGCTTTGTTAACCACATCTTACCAAAAGCTAATCTGAGTCGGCGATCCCGATTAACACGTAATTTCTTAAATTTGCATTGATCCGCGTTATTACCTGATTTGGAAATTTCGATTAAAGATAAGTGAAATCAAAAATCGCAAAAGTTCAATCTTTTTTTTGTTTTTGGACATACATGTATATAGTGTATAAAATATTCACAATGACATCATTTATTTAATAACGATCCGTGTATTACAAAAAAAAATAATTCTACAAATCCCAACCTTTACAATGAATAAATAAACCTTTTTTCAAAAACCCCCCAGATCCCAAAACCTTTACAATGAAAAAAAAAAATCTAAACAAAAAAAAACTTAATTCTAAAATCATTTGAAATACAGACAATCAATTAAAAAGAAAAGAATAACGATCTAAATTCTAACTAATTTTCTATTCATCATCCACTATGATGCTTGATGGGTCATTAGGAGTATTAAGCAATGCTGTACGTTCATTAGGAACATCAACAATGGGTTCTTCAATACATTTTTCTCGTTGTTCTCTATAATACCAACAAATGCACATTATAAGAAGAGTTCCTTGAAGGCATCCTGTAATAAGGAAAACGATCCATGTTGTCCATCTGGTACCCTCACGAGTAGCAAGTGAATATACGAAAAGGAATGATCCTATTTTCAAGACGTTGAATGAATAAGAATTTCATACCGCACGACTTGTAAGATTGTACGTAAAGTGAATTCATTTACCTGGAGTTTGAACCAACATCATTGGAATACTAAGGGCTCCAACAATCTAGATAAAAATAAAATTATAAGAAATGACTGGGAAAAAGAGTCAAAATTTGAAATCAGTGTAAGGATATTCTTGAAGGTCATTACCTTTCTTTGCCAAGTTCTCCAAATTTGAGGTAAATATTGAACTGAGGCTAAAATCAAAGAAATGATTCCTAATGCATCTGCCCAATATTTGGTCAAATCATGTTCATCGGCTTTACCGACAAATATTAAAAGATAAACAGAAACAACAAGCGTAAAGATGAAATGTAAAGTAACAAAGGCTGTAACATAAAGTGATACACTCCAATCCTTTGAAATTGCAACATCATCTAAACCAATTGGTATATATTTTCTGTATTGTGGAAAATATGCCATGAACAATATTAAAATCATTGTAAACATAAACCATTGGATTGTGAGTTGGGTAACTCCCAAAGTATTTTCAAAACAAGCTCTACCAGACTAGAGTTTCAACAATGGGACAATCGTATATACATATATTTTAAAAACAAAGAAAAAAGAAAAAGAAGAAAAAGAAGAAGAAAAAAATTATATATCAAAATTTGAATTTACGTACCACATATTTACAACATTCAAGTTGAGGGATTTGTAAAATTAAAATATTGAAAAAACTGCATGTCATTGAAACGGCTCCCAATAAAAGAAACCATGGACTAATTCCTTCACTAGACTTGAGACTAATAATTCTATAATGCTATTAAAAAAAATAAGGTAAGATTATTTTAATGCTTTTACGTAATCAATGAAAAAAAGAAAAGAACATTTTCTTTCTAAATTACCTGTGGTAAATAACTAATTAACAGTCCACACGCAATAAAGACCGCAATAAATACTTCTAGAAAATTATTGTGAGAACGACAATCCTTTGGATCAACATCAAATAATAAACGATCCATATTTTACAAAAGATTTTATTAATCGTTCGTAAATAAAAATGGGGCGAAAAAAAAATAAATAAATAAACAAAAATATAGTGTTTATATGTAAAATTTAAAAAAAAAATGATTAACGAAGTCAATAGATTATCGATGGAATTTAAAGAGGAATGTCTCCCGCTTTTGTTTCCATATCAAATCTTACTTGCGATCTGCAATTTAATATTGACACACAAGATTACGCCTGTTTTATAATTATCATCCATCAAACAAAAAACAAATTTTTGATCTGATCTTGTCTTGGTTGGAGATTTATAAAATTCGGAAACTTTCAATGAAATTTTGTTTAAAAAAGGAAATGTGATACGGATGTTGTTTTGTTTATTTATTTGTCTTACAAAGAAAATCACGAGAAACATGTGATTTATCATTTCTTTGACGCCAAGTTAAGATGGTGAATTAACTGATAATTCGATATTTTATTATAACTGCGATATATTGATTCCAAAAATAAATAAATATGTTAAAAGAAAATCTATATAATCAAATCCTATAAAATATTGACATGATTTAAAAAATGTCCTTTCTAGTTTTCTCGTACTCTTTGAGGATCAAGCAAACTTGAACTTTCATTAGGTTCACTAGATTCACTAGATTGAGCTTCAATTTCACTAACAGATCTTGAAGAAATTCCACGCTTCTCTCTATAATACCAAACAAGACATAATGCAAGAAGAATTCCTTGTAGGATTCCTGCGATAAGGAAAGCAATCCAAGTGGACCAACTATTACCCTCACGAATTGCAAGAAAATACACGAGAAGAAACGTTCCTAGTTACATGAAGGAGAAAAAATATTAATAAATAGGAAGTTTATGCATGATGCACGAATTATAAAGTGGATTAATTTACCCGGAGTTTGAACTATCAACATGGGAATACTAAGAGCTCCGACAATCTAGATATAAAAATTATAACCATTAGAAGAAGAGTTAATATAATCATAGGAACGTTCTAAATGGTCGTACCTTGATTTCCCAAGTTTCCCAAATCTGAGGAAGATATTGAATTGATGCTATAAACATAGAGAGGACTCCTAATGCATCTGCCCAAATTTTGGTTATAAAATGTTCTTCAGCTTTTCCAACGAATATTAAAAGACAAGCTGAAACAATAAGCGTAAAGATGAAAAATGAAGCAACAAAGATTGCAACATAACGTGAAACACGCCATTTGATTGAAGATTTTAAACTATTATATCCACTCATGTCAGATATATATTTCTTATGTTCTGGAAAGTATGCTATGTACAATATTAAAAATATTGTAAACATAAACCATTGAATTATAATTTGAATAATTCCCAAAGTATTCTGAAAACAAAATCTACCAGACTAGAGAAATTTTAACAAAGAACTTTACATTTTGGTTTTTCCTTTAAAAAAGAGAGAAATATTCTTTGAAATTCACATACCACATATATCTTGTTAGCTTGTAGAATTAAAATATTGAATAAGTTGCATGTTATTGAAACAGATCCATATAAAAGAAACCATGGATTAATTCCTTCACTAGTCTTTGTGTTAAAAATTCTATAATGCTATCAAGTATTTTAATATATATACACGATATCTTTAGCATGATAACTTTGACCAAAGAATTCTTTTAGCTTACTTGTGGTACATAACAAACGAAGACACTAATTGCAATTATAGTTGCAATAAGTAAGTCTACAGGATCATTGAAACAGTGATCTGGGTCAACAAATAATAACAAACGTTCCATCTTTAAGAAAGAAGCTATTTGGCGTATTTTTTAATTTCCAGTTTTATAAGTATTATTTGAATGGAATGTCACACAAGATTACACGTAATTTAGATACTGATATCATGTGAACTAATATTTCCTGAAAATTTATTGTTAATAATTATACATAATTAAAAATAAGTAATCAATGTAATCAAGAATTATCATCTATTATGGTAAAATAGATTAATCCATCAAAAATCAATATTAGAATACAAAATTCGGAATACAACCTAAGAGATAACGGGTATTATTTTATGTTAGGTTCTTGATTTTGTGAAAATAAAAGTGTTTGTTTCAACAATTCATTCCTAAACAATAAAAAAAAAAAACATAAAAAATTGAACGAAATATTTATATTGATACATAATAAATATTCTATAGTTACCTTCTTTTGAAATCATATACTAGATCATCTAATCCAAATACACTAGATGATTGATCGAATTCTTCTTTATATTGTTTGCTTCGATTCTTTGCTGGTTGACTATCAAGAATAAAATAAAAATAAAAAAAGTTAAAAGATCTATATGTAATAAGTTCAAAATTCTTCGACCCTATTCTTACTTTGCCGACATTCCCTCAATGGTTAGCATTAAATTTGTATTAGAGTCTTTACCGCCCCCCGTTCCTGCGTTAGCATTCATTTGTGGCGTAGAACTAACTTTACAATTGGTTACTTGAAATTTATGACTTAAAGAATGAACAGCAGCAATACTTTCACCATCTTCACCAAGATTCACCAAGACGTATGAATCTTTAGGTACATCTGAGGGAAAGGGTTCATCCTCAAACACATAATGAACCGCTGGATGTTTCCAACACTGTTGCAATTGATCATGAATTACAACAAACTGTGGAACGGTTGAAGGTCCCGACGATGTTGTAGGTGGAGGTTGTTGCATCATGAAGGGTTTATAGGGTATGGAGTTGATATTCCTTATTAGCACCTTCACTTTTCGATCGGTACCCGAGTAGATCCCGTGATGAGCTATTTACCATTTAGGGGCATATTAAAACCTGATTCTGCGTAATACATTGCCACGCTCGTGACACAATTATGGGCTATGCGGCCCCTCTATTCTAATTAAATTTCCTATAATTTAATACCGAGTTTCATTATGCAAATAATCGCTCTCAATCTTATCTTTAAGGTTTTGATAATGTTAACAGGGTAGCTTATATACCTTAAATCAGGCTTCGTACTCATATATTTTATCAATTTCATAAAAAAAAAAAAAAAAAAAAAATATCATGTCTTCCATGAAGCCTAATTCTAATGATTCTAACGAAGAAAGAACAATGTTTATAGAAATACCTTCGTCAGATGTACAAAGCACCAACACAATAGCAGATGAGGAGGAAAACTCTTCCGATGAATCAATTTTACTACCCGACGATACCGCTAAGAAGCAAACTGCGCTTGATGCTGTTATAACAAAGATTGGAATGGGAAAATTTCAAAAACAATTGTTGGTTCGTTGATAAAAAGTTTTATTTATTTCGGTTGTTTTGTGGTCTTACTTGAAAATAAGTTTGATGGAAGTGATTTTCATAGAATCCGTTACAGGATATTACGAGGGTATCGAACAATTCAATAACTCGTTTTGTTTTCTAGGTACTTTGTGGATTAGGGTGGCTTGCTGATAATGTATATATTCTATTTATTTGTTATTTTTTTTTTTTTGGCAAAAAATCCACATTTTTCTGATTCAATTATTTATATAATAGATGTGGTTACAGGTAATATTTTTATTTTCACGTGTCTGTCATGTGCTTTCTTGTATAATGTTATACAAAAACATTTCTAATCCTCCTTTGGTTGGGAAATCTTTGAAAATTATGTCAATTGATTTAAAGTGTATAGCTGTTATATTACCGAGAGTGCAAAGTAAGTAATATATCAATGGGTCTCATTATATTATCATAACTTATAGTAACTTGCATATTTACATGTTATTATTATTTTATTGTTTAGGACATTTTGAATTGCCCGATTCACTCATCGGGGTATTGTCAAGTTCCTTGTTTACTGGTATGATGTTTGGTGCCTTATTCTGGGGTGTTCTTTCTGACACTCATGGTCGTAAACAAGCATTCAACTGGACTTTAGCTGTCACTACCGTTTTTGGTATATTTTCAAGCGTTGCACAAAGCTTTCCTCAATTATGTGCTATGCTTTTCCTGTTGGGATTTGGCGTGGGTGGAAATATGCCGGTCGATGGTAATAAATGATTTCTTTAGAATGATCTTATGGTCTCTGTTATTCATTAAGGTTAAACCTTTTTCATAAAAATTTGAAATTAGGTGCATTGTTCCTCGAATTTATACCAAAAGAGCACCAATACCTTCTCACTTTTATGTCAGTGTTCTTCTCACTCGGTGCAGTGCTCAGTTCAGTTTTGGCATACCTTATTTTACCACATAACAGTTGTCACGAAGGAACAGAAGGAACAGGCTTTGTACCATGTGATGTCTCTAATGAAAACAACGGTTGGAGATATTTGCTGGCAATTTTAGGATTTTTGGTTGGCTTTGGTTACAGTGATTGACCTTTTGTGTTTATATATTATAAAATGATATTTATTTTTTCTCTTTCAATCTTGTAGACGTTCTTCATGCTCATATCCCGTATTTTATTTTTTCGACTTCAAGAATCACCTAAATATTTAATGTCACGTAACCGCAAACATGATGCCATACTTGTGTTACGCAAGATCGCAAAGATTAATGGTAATGATATGCAGATTCATTCCAGTGACTTTCCAACAACTCCTGCTGCGAGTAATTCAAATTCTCGTAATGGTTCATTCACCGCTTTCCCTTTCCCGAATGAATCTCGGTATCATAAAGTCGATTTTGTCTCGGATCCAATAGCATATATCAAGTACCATGTGTCATCAAATTTGAATGCAGTCAGACCTTTATTCATAAGAAAATGGTTCGTCACGACCGTTCTTGTATGGGGTATATGGGCTCTGGTATCTTTTGCTTACACTATGTTTAACGTATTCTTGCCAAAATATCTTGAGAGTTTGGGGTTAAGTAACGGTGAAAAAGAGACCGGTTCATTGATGCGTGACGTTTTAAAGGATTATGTTATATATTCATTATGTGGAGTTCCCGGATCCGTGGTTGGATCATGGTTAATAGAAACTTTTCTTGGTCGTATTGGAACCATGTCATTTGCAACGTTTGGTACTGCGTTATCTGTGTTCCTTTTCTCGGCCGTTAAATCGCATTCTGGTGAAGTGATCTCTTCAGCTATGGTCAACTTCTTGGCCACACTGAATTACGCAGTTATATATGGATATACTCCGGAGGTTTTTGAGTCAAAAATAAGGGGTACAGCTTGTGGAATAGCATCTGCTTTTGGAAGAGTGTAAGTTGATTTCCTTCCTTTTATTCTTACATTGTGGAAATACTTTTTCTAATAAATTTGATTTCAATTCAGTGCTGGTATAATTGCTCCAGTGATAACAGGCATTCTCCTTTCAATTAGCATATCTGTGCCATTATACGTTTCTGCATTATTATTTGCAATATCTGGTGTTTGTATGGTCTTATTACCTATCGAGACTAGAGGAAGACAGGCTTAGCCTTTAGGATAAATATATTTATATATATATTAGGATCAATAGATGTTATTAATATGTATTATAAAAATTACATGAAAAATATTTTGGCTTTAAATAAATTTTATTTCTATATCGCGTCTTAATTGTATTGTATTGGTTGTCACGTTCTCGTGAGAATTCATGCAGTGTACCGTGACACAAAATTCTTGATCCGCTGCATGTTGGCGATTGTGCATGCATTATTGTTTTTTCCATTTCGTTAAATTTTTATAACTTTCTTTACTAATAGAAAAAAAAGAAGAAAAAAAAAATGAACGTAGATAAGTTTTTCAATATCCCTTCCAGTTCCATTCCAAGTGGAAAAAACAAGAGAAAGCTTACGGCAAATCCAAACATTGAAGTGCTCAAAGCAGTGCGTCAAAAGACAAACCCCGAAGACGACGAAGAACCTTCTGATTTTGTTACGGGAAATACAAATTTCAAAACTCCACAACCTATTTTGTCGAAAAGTGCCCTTTCCACTTCTAGTTCTTCAAAAGGAAAGGGAAAATCTGTACAAATATCCGATGAAGTGGAAGAGCAAGAATATTTTATTGATGAATATGAATATGAAGATGAAGAAGAGGAAAAAGGTTTCGAAGAGGAAGAAGGTGGAAGATTTTACGGAGGCGGATTAACTGAAAAGCAGAAGAGAATTCTAGATTTAGTTGATCAGACCGATATTGAAGAGGTTTGTTAAATATATCTATACTTTAAAATCAAAGTTAATTATTAATTAATTTGCATCATTCACGTTTATCAAAAGCCAGAAATATTAGATTTAACCGGAATGCGTAAAATGGTTATAAAGTTTCAAAAAGCTTTAAGTAAAAATCAAGAACTTCGCGTTAAATATCCTGATGATCCGACAAAGTAAGATTTTTACTTATTGTCATTATAATGTTCAAAACAGATTTTTACCGATTGTTTTCGTTAATTAGGTTTATGGAATCAGAAACGGACCTTGATCAAGAAATCAAACACTTATTAACTCTTACCGAAGTGCCTGATCTATATTCTCAAGTAGTTGAATTGGGAGCCGTAGCTTCTATTGTGTCACTTTTAAGTCACGAAAATACCGATATTACCATAGATGCGATAGAACTATTGAACGAATTAACGGACGAAGATGTTGTTGCGGAAAATGACGAAAATGCAATGAAGATTTTCATTGATTCATTGGTAATATTATTATTCTTTATAAGGTATGATTGTTTTGGTACCAACTATGTTTTTTGGAATATTAATATATTAAAATTCTTTTTGATGATATTAGCTTGAAAATCAAGCGTTGGAACTTTTAGTTCAAAATCTAGATAGATTAGATGAAAATGAAACTACTGATAAGCAGGGAATTTTCAATACACTTGGTATAGATCCCTTTATATGATAATAAGAATAATAATATTTTGATAATAATATTTTTAAAATTAATTTGTTAGGCATAATTGAAAATTTTACTTCATTTGACCCCGCAATATCTGAGAGAGTTGTTCGCGACACGAATTTACTACAATGGATACTTAATAGAATTAGAGTCAAAACATTTGATTCCAATAAACAGTATTGTAGTGAATTGCTGGCGATTTTATTGCAAAACAGTCGAGGTATTTATGTTTCATGAAAGCGGTATATTAATTTAAATATTTTAAATATTTTATTTATAAAGATAAAATTTTCATTATTTCTTTAGTTAACAGGTTGAAACTTGGAGAGTTTGGTGGAATTGACGTTTTGTTACAAGTGCTGAATGTATGAATTTTTTATTTTATTTGACAGTTCGGTTTATTAGCATTAAAATAGTTACCGATTAAAAACAAATAAAAATTATGTATATCATAGTCCTATAAACGTAGAGATCCAAAGGATGCCGATGAAACAGAAATGATGGAAAATTTTTTCGATGCGTTATGTTTAGCATTGGAAGAGTCAGAAAATAAACAAAGATTTCTGGAAGGCGAAGGTGTCGAACTGATGTTAATTATGATGAAGTAGGTATTAATGTTGGTTTTTAACTATCGTTGTAAATTTCTAGCTAGAACTAATAGTATGTGATCAACTACTAGAGAAAAAATGATGTCTCGCATGCGTTCGTTAAAAGTATTGGATCATGCATTGTCATCACCTGATGGGTTGAAAAGCTGCGAACGTTTTGTAGAAATATTTGGGCTTAAGACGCTCTTTTCTACTTTTATGCGTAAGGTAAGGTAATATGGAATGGGCTGATGAAATATTATTTTATATATTCATATATCAAAGGACTTTTTTACTTGGTTACGGACTCGTGTGCTATTAAATCGCATCTGATGTGGTTTTTCGATTATATAACCTGTAAAGAATATATTTAATATGTATTATTTTATATTATAATAGGGTTTAAAAAAGCTCAAAAGATCTTATAAAGCGTTCTCCGAAGTCGAAGAAGAAGGTACCATTAAATTTTTTTTTTTATGAACAAAAGAAAATTTATTTTATCGATTCATTAGTGGTCCTTTAACGCACTTTTTTTTTTTTGAAATTAATTTTTAGAACATGTAATGGGAATAATTGTTTCGTTATTAAAAAGCCTTCCACGCGATAGCGAAGCTCGAATGCGACTGATAAATAAATTTATTGAAAATGATTACGAAAAAGTGGACAGATTATTGGAAATGAGAGAAAGTTATGAAGCTAAAGTGGCAATCGTTAATAAGGAGATTGAAGAAGAAAAAGAGGTATTTACGGACATATTCTTTCAAGCTACGAAGTCTTTTCTCTTTGGCTAATCTAAATCATTATTTTAGGATTTAGAAGATGATGATGGTGAAATGGAAGAACATTATTTAAGACAGAGATTGGATGGAGGATTGTTTACTTTACAGTACGTGGATCTTACAATTGCGTGGATTTGTCACGAGGAGTCTACGGTACGTAGCATAGCATTAATATTGACTTCTAAACAAAACGAAGATATAAAATCGTAAACAATTACCTAATTACCATAACAATAACGACAATTATTGTTGCGTTATGATCGATCACATGAGATGTAATTAATTTAACTTTGATCGCCATTGCGTTGTGTAACATTAAATCTTTAATTCCCTTTTCCGGAAACCGCGAATAGATCAAAGACCATGTTCGAATCCTTTTAAATCGGACAGGACATAGCTTATCTAATGTAAAGACTGTTTTAGAAGGTAAGGCAAAGGTTTTCATTCTTTGTCTGTTAATCTTTTTGATAAAAAAATGCTATTCCCCTTATTCGGAATTTCGCGATATGCTGTATTCCCATTTTGGAAACGTTTAATTTATTAATGATTCAAAAAAAAAAAAAATTTTTTTTCTTGGTATCACCAGAGTATTACAAAAACATAGGCGATGATGATCAGGTTAGGGCTGAAGCAAATAACGAGGATCATGTTTCCAGTGAAAAAGTCAATAATTCGATGGACGTAGACAACGAATCATTAATTTTAACAAAGACAAGTGACACTTTAAAGGAGAGAGTATTGAAAGAAAAGCAAATAGTTGAAATGTTGATTGGTTCATTATAAACAATTGTTTTCAAAACAAATATCTTTATGTTAAATAATGTTTTCTCAGATCTTGTCAAATATTTCTTAGCGTTCTTTATGATGTAAGCTATTTATTTTATTAAAATCATGTTTCGTGTATGACCAAATAAAAATCTTTAACTTGCATTGTAAAATTTAAAACTCTTTATAAGGTTAATAATAAAATCGATATAATTTTTTTTTTTTTGATTGGATAATGAAGAAAAAAAGGAATTTTAATAAATGAATATTACAGAAGTTAATTGGTAACGAAAAAAAAAAAAATAAAAGATTTGAAGTTTCAATACTCGTGCGACATCGTGTAATTCCAAAATCACTATAGAAGGCTTAACATGAATTTAAAAAATGTTGACTTGCATAATGGTACATGGACGATGTTATCCATTTTCATCATTTCGTGTTACCGACATTCGTGGTCTTTGTCGTAACCGAAATCTTTGTCAGTCATGCATATAGCCACGCTACTTCAAATATTTTCCAATCTAGTAAACAAGGTGACCCTCCACAAAATGTCCATTTCTATAACTAGATAACAAGTTGACTTTGTGTATTTGACCGAAAATTTTCACCATAAAAGATGTTGATCCAATTCTTTCTCTTTATTTTATCTGTTATTTAAAAGTATTAAAAGGCGCTTTTCGAACTCAATGGTCGGAGAATTAGGGATATTTTTTTGGTAGTTTAATAAGACTTTTTTGGATTTTGTTAACGCAATTCATATAAAGTATCAATTTCAAATCCCTTTGTCCAAAAAAAATTCACTTTCCTTTTCATTGTCATTTCACCTCATAAATATTTCCATCATTATCATCTTGTAATATATCTTTCACGCTGGCGTGTGCAGCCTTCAATTTATAATTTTTTTTTTTTTTTTTTTTTTGTTAATATTACATTCCAAACCCTTTGTACAAATAAAATTTCAACCATGACTCGCTTCACGCCTGCAACTTTCAAATCCATCCCTCTTCTCCTGTTATTAATATCGTCTTGCGCCATAAATGTCCTTGCTAGTCCAACCCTGCATCAGGACATGATTTACGTTAGTGATAATTCTGATAGCATTGATAATGTTGTCACAACGTCAGATGGGAAACCAGCCGAAGGATTCGATTATACAGAGGAAAATGCAAATTTAGTTCCAGTCACCGGAACACCAGAACCAACAGTCAGCTCCATTGTACGTTAACTTTACTCGAAATTCAAATATTTTTTTTCTTTTTTTGAAAACAAGTTAATTTTTTAACCCTCATTCTTTGCTATTCATAGGGTATATTATTCAGTCCAGGTGATGTTTGCACTGACGCTCCTAAATCTATCCCATCAGAAATTGCTCAAATTGCTCGATACAAACGTATTGCCCTGATTAAGCAAGGTGCATGTTCGATTTATGATCAGATTCAAACCGTTCAACAACAAGAAGGAGTGGTTGGTGCGATCATTTATAATGATGGAACTACAACTTCATCGTCATCAAAACCAAATTTTGTAGCAAAGATTCCAGTTTTTCGTGTCAAAGGTGATAGCGGTAATGAATTGATGAAGAGTTTGGAAAATGAACTTAACCAACAAGCTACTGAATCTCAAAGAAAAATGATCAGAATTGTTATGTTACCCTCTTCAGGTTCATTTGGTGGTTGGCAAATTGCAATCATCGTTATTGGTTCATTACTTGCCGCTTCGTTCTTAGTATCAGGTAAATAGATTTATATAAGCTTTTTTTGTTTTCTTCACTCATTTACTTCCCAGAACTAATCGTCCTTTTTAAATTTTTTAGTTTTGATTCATTGCCGCTTATATCAACTTAGACGACGTGAACGATCTTTGATGGTTGCTCAACATGAAGCTAATGTAAATGCCAAATTACAGACTTACACTTTAGAAAAATCTGTAGTTAAATCTTTCCCTATCAAGGTCTATAGCAAACAAGACAAAATCTCTGCCGTTTTTCAAGTTTCCGATTCCTCTAGATCTCCAAATGGACCTGACGTTTGTTCTATTTGTTTAGAAGAATACTCTGATGGTGAAACATTGAGGGAGTTGCCATGTTCTCATTTTTATCATATAGATTGTGTGGAAAAATGGCTTACAACAAAATCATCACATTGTCCTCTTTGTAAGCAAGATGCTACTCCACCTGCAATCGCCGAGAAACGCGAAAAGAGATATGTCCATACAGTTCAAATTCAAAATAATCTTGATAACATCTATAATACATCTAATGAGACCAGAAATAATAGAAGAAATAGAAGTGGCGAGAGTTCCTCTAAATTGTCAAGGGTTTTGGAATTGTTCGGATATGGTTCAAGCAGTCGGGATGCTCAATCATCTCATGTGAGACCCACTGGCGGAAATCTCTTTGGCATTCAAGAACTTCCTCCTGTTGTTGTTCGTGATGGAAACTTAAACCGCATGGTATAATCGAATTCAAGGAACATGATGAAATTCATCATCATCTCAAGGGGATTCATGTAGCGACATCAACCAGAACAAACTTAATCATTTATACATATACGCACAAACTACTCACAATCACTTCCCACTCCTCATCCCCTCACCCCCTCACTTTCCATCCATGTAAAAAATTATCATGAATTCCCAACTTTAGACTCATTTGGCATTTGTTTGAAACCCTTGCATTTTTACATTCGCATTTGTAATTCACATTAGCATTTTTGCATTTTTTTCTCATTTACGCTCATATTTTGCACACTTTGCATTCATCATACATAGAATTTAAAATATATACTTGCATTCGTATACATGATAGATTTATACAATTTTGCATTCATTACACGGTATATAACAGCATTTTGCATTTTTCAATAGCATAAATTTATAAATATATATATTTTTTTTTTGCATTCTCTTTAAAGACTTATGATCCATTACATACCGGGCTTTTCGCATTATCACTAAACAAATTTTTATTTCTATTTCAAAACTTTTTCTGTTTTTTTTTTCTTCTTTCACATATATATATTTTTAAGTGCTTATTCTTCATTACTTCATTTTACATCAAGGGTAGTCGATTTAATTATTGATTATTTAATCGATTCATCATTTTCATATTATCTCCTCTCCTCTTCCTAAATACTTCCATGAAAATCCGATCCCTTATAAAGTCGAAAATTTGATTTTTCTTCTTACAATAAATATATATATATATTCGCATACTATCTTTTATATCTATTTGTATTTTTTATCATTTAAAGATTTCTCAGATTCTTTTGTAAAAAAGAATTGTTTTCTTAAAAGAAAAAAATATCCAATAAAAAATTCCATATAAATATTTTTATACATTCAAGAGTTCGAGTAAATGATATTTAAGATTTACGTATAAATTTTTTTCAAATTAAATTTCGAGCGTTGACATCATCCAAAGATAAAGATTCTTCGTTATACAGTCCTTTTATACACTTTGAAAGGTTAATTCTTTTGCGACCCATAAAAAACACTTTATTATAAAATATACAGTATAATGAACATTTTAAGCAGAATTATTATTGATACAAAAATAATAACTAAAAAAATTAATTCGTTTTCAAGATAATATTTAAAAATAAAATATACAGCAATACTTCACGTTTGAAATTGTCCAAGTTGAAGACCGTTTTTCCAAGCCCGGCGTGTTGCTAAAGTTGTACAATAAATTGGTTGAACGAATATATATTTGGCGTATTTGATTGGGTTAATATTACGTGATTATTGTGATTTATCCAACTTTAAACGCGCGTTTTAAGAAACTTTTTTCTCATCACCAGACAAGTTTTAAATAACAAATATTTCAAGGTTATAACGTAATTCTATCCCTCAACTATTCGAAAATTTGCTTCCAAGATCTTAGCACACTATTTCGTAAGTATTGAATCATTCGATTTCTTTCGATTACTTCCTTATGAAAGCTTTTTCACACCTTTTATCTATTTACCTAACAGGCAGAACATGATTTGTATAATGATACAAAGTGCGTTTAAAAGCCTTGAAAGTTTTTGCTCATTGAGTGTGGATTATGATTCCATTATGAAAACTTTGGATATCCAAATGGACAGTATGTATCTAATTAGGTAAATGTCCAACGAAACCATTCAAGTCGCGAGCACATTCGAGGCTAACGACTATGTCTTGCCCTTATTGGAGAGACTTTAACTGTTTTACAAAGATGTGAATATATAGAAACGCAATTCATTCGACTTGCTTCGAAAACCCTTCCACGGCTCAACACCATTGAAAACATTAAATATAACTGGTTCCTTTCAACAGGATCCTACGTTACATATGTTCATATTTCGGACATGGAGCTAATAATTATCTAAATATTAATGAAGGTTATTAATCAACTTTAAAAGTTGGGCTTTTGGACTTACAGTAACAGATTGTAAGGAATTTAAAAGTTAAACCTACGATGCTCAAATGGATTAAATTTATTGAACTCGTTCATAAACAAGCTGGGAGCAAATTCGAGGCCAGTAATCAAGATCCAAATAGATTTTGATCCCGCAAATATCATTTAGCAAATTCAAAGATAATACAAAACCAATAATTCAAGTCCCTTTTTAAAGAAATAATTGATATGACTATCAAAGAAACACATTAAATGCCCTTTTAAATATATCATCACCACCATTATCGAAATCCTTAACACCATCACAATTACATTCTTTACAATCATTTCCTTCACGGTCTTTACAATTATTTAAACTTTCCCCTTTCCCTTTCCCTTCATCACCGTCACCATCATTATCATCAACATCAACAGTAACAAGCGCAACACCACCACCACAACCACCACAACCGTCACAACCATCACAACCACCATTACCACCATTACCACCAGGATCATCACCACCAGTATGATCAAATCAATCAATAATAATATTTTAATAAATTTACATTATCATTATAATTTTTAATTATTTCTAATTATTATAATTCATCAAAGACTTGTTATTGTAATAGTTAGACAATTAGGTTAGTTAATGTTCTGATATCCTACAAAGATATCAGAATTATTGTTTTGAATGTTGGTCAACAAGTAGCCATATGGCAAAAAATTGCCTATTATCTAGTAAAAGATCACTGTAAAAGTAAAAAATTTAAAATCAATAATTAAATGTTTATTTAATATGAATTATTTTTTAAAAATTAAAAATTAATAATTTTAGTTAATGTTAATGCTAATATCAAAGCTAAAGTTAAAGTCAAAATTAATGCTAATGCTAATGCTAATATTATTATCAAAAAAAAAAGTCTGAAAAAGAGCCATTACCATCAATAAAACCAATATTGAAATCAAAGTTAATATCAAAAAAAAGCAATATTATTTATCAAAATCAATGTCAATGTTAATACTAAAAAAAAAAAAATTAGCTTTTATTTTTTTTATTTTAATTTTTTTTAAAATTATATTACTAATATTTTATATAATGATGTTAGATAAAATTGAAATATTTAATTATATGATAAAACTGAAACTATTTATATTTTAATAATTAAAATGCCAAAATGCTGAAACTTTATTTCCATAATTCTTCTATAAATATTTCATAAATTTTAATCACAATTTTTAATAATATTTTATTTTACTATAAATTCTAAAAATTTAAAATTTTTGTAAATAAAATATTACTTATTATATTTTGTTTATTATATAGAAAGTTTAATAGAAAAATTTTTAATAAAATTTTGATTTATTGTATTTAGTTTTTGATATTATTAGATTAAAATCTTAATTTTAATCAAAAAATTCTTAGAGCCTGATTTTTTTTAGCAAACTTCTCATATAAATAATTCTTATCTATAATATTAATTAGTAATATTTTTTGATTATATATTAATATAAATAATAAAAAATTAAAATTAAAATTAATAAATATTAAATAATAATATATAAGGCCTTTGCAATAGAAAGGGAGGAAACTCAAAAAAAAATAAAAAATGAGTTAATAATAAATCTGAACAAATTATAGTATTTAGAACATTTTTGGCTTATAAACTAAAATTTTAATTTTTTTGGAGTTTCCTCCCTTTCTATTGCAAAGACCTCATATTTTTTAATAAAGATAAATAAATAAAAATTTATAATTTATATATTAAAAAACAATTTAGTCATTTACTAAAAGTTTATTTAAAGTTTAGACTTTAGTTAAAAGTTTAATTAAACACAAAATTTGACAAAAGTTTAGTCATAATAAAAATAATTTATGTAGGTATCACTAATTTTACAGTTTAATTTTTTTTTTATATTTATGTTATCAATGGAATAATTGACTAATCATAATGAAGTCATGTAGATGATGCAGTATAATGATCTTCTAATCCAGAATTCTGAAAATATAAAGAATTTATATAATTCTAAAGATCTTTCAAATACTAATGATAATCCTAATTTTATGAATTAAATGAAGTCTAAGAATATTTAATGTTATACTTATTGTTAATATTCTAAATTTTATTATTATTTTTATTATATTTTATATTTTTATTATTTTATGTATTTTTATTATTTTCAATATATTTATTTTACTTATATTTTATTTTACCAAATTAGTTAATTTATAGAATAGTAATTAGTTAGCTGTGATAAAAGAAATTTTGTATAAATAAATAGACTTTTTGCTTATGTTGTAAATTAACTCTCTTACGAATACAAGTTTCAATATTAATAAAGGAATCATTCAAAACTTATATCTTTCTGCCTCTTTGTGTCTTTATATAGTCTGACGTGATTCCTACATATTATTTGTAATTAAGTTCATCATCTAAAATTCTTTAACTAAATTATTCATAGTCTCGTCTTTCAGATCTTCATATTTGATAGATTTGTTTAAGTTTAAACACATAGATTTGGTAAAGCTAAGAGTTAGACAGATCTTAACATTTTAAATGCAGTAAGTTGTAATTAGTAATCTTGAGTAAAAACTTGATAATGTGACTAATCCAAGTTGAAAAATTCTACAGTAACAATATATTCTTAAGATACGTCTTCTAGCAAAGAAGCATATTATGATCTCAGTAATAAAATATTTACTTATTAGTATACAGTTTCTTTTAAAATATCGACTGGTAATTATTTCTTCACCATTTATTACTTGATTTGACAAATAGTTTATTATAAATAACAAATAATTTTACAAAAAAAATTAATTAAATAGTTGAAGTAGTATATGAGCACTTTTGCTAGTAAATTGATTCAAATATTTATTTCTTCTCATATTTTTACACAAGATATATCTTTTCTACTAAAGTCAATAGATTATATCTATAAAATTTTAGTATCAGATGTAATAATTAGATTAACTTAGAATGTTTATAATAATAATATAACTTTAGAATATGTAAGAAAAATTATGACTGATAGCATAGAATTTAGCATTTATATGAATAACACTGATTAATCATTTATTTTTCTGCTTGCTTTTTTTTTAATAAAAAAATAAAAGTTATAATATTTGTTTAATAATCAAAAATGCAAAACTATCATCATCAAAAATATCACGTACATGATATTTTCAAATTAGATATTTAATCAACATCATTAATTAAAAATGCTATATTTTTTAATAATCAAAAAAGTCACATAGTTTATATAATAAACTTTTATAATTAAAAAGCAATATTTTGCTAATTAAAAATGATTTATTTGTATATGAGAATCCTTTAACAAAAAAATAAAAGATTACAGAAAATGTCAAAAAAAGTTTTAAATTTGACATTGCAAAAATTCTTTATAAAGTAATTATTTTATAATTAATATAAATTATTAATTAAATAATATACCTTAATAATATATAAAATATAATAAAATAAAATTTATTATTAATAGTATTATAATATAATTTTTAACAATAACTTATCTATTAAAAAAATATATATATATTTATTAAAAAAATTATTATATACTTTATAAAAATATATTAATTATTATATATATATTAAAATATAATAATATAAATAATATTAGAAAAGTAGCAAAAAATCTTTAAATTTAAAAAAGAATTTAAATAAAGTTTAAATTTTACAGTTACTTTATTAAATGATTTATTTGAAAGATTATAATTAAAAGATAAGAATTTTGAGATTTTTGAAATTTCATCAGAATTAAAAAAAATGTATTATAGTAGTAATGTGTATTTTATATTTCTAATAATATAAAATTTGATTGAAAGTAAGGTTGTTAATTGGCTTGAAATAAACCATTTAGCTGTAATTTAAATTTAAACTGATTAAAATAGTTTAATCTGATTATTATTGTTTAGTTAAATCATAGTTTAAATTGCAGTTCGATTATATTATTAATAATAAACATGCATATAATTATGGATTTTATAATTGTTATTTTTTTATATAATATCTGATGATCATTAATAATAACATTTTATTTTTAATTATTGGTAAATTATGTCTAATATAAATAATTAAAATAATTTTTCAAGTTTTAATTCTAATAACTTGTTAAATAATTTTTTACAAAATAGTAGAGAATCTATTCATAATACTAGAAAAAGTTCTATATTATCAATGAATTAATACTTTACTCAAATAAAAAAATCACAAATTTGCAACTATTATAATATTAAATATAATAATACAATATCTATTGAAACATTAAAATACATATGAAAAAAATTCATTAAAAAATTTATGAATCAAAAATATATATAAAAATTATTTATATAATCAAAAAGAAAATCTGAACGTAATAAAGTTTTAATTAACTGGATAGTTTTAAGTATATAATCTTATTCTATTATAAAAGAAAATTCATTTATTAATATGATAAAAAATTTGATCAACGCTATTAATTACCAAGCTGATAATATATTAATCTTATATAATAAAAGAGTTTTAAATTCAACAAGAAAAATTAATTTATAATCTATAAAATATTTCAAGTATATAGCATTAACAACTAATATGTAGACTTCTGAAAAGAACTATAGTTTTTTAAACATTACTATTTATTGGATAGATAATAACTGGCAAATGTGTAAATTTCTATTAAATATTATTCTATTTTATGATTCTTATTCTGATAATAATATAGCTAAAACTTTAATAAATCTATTAATTAAATATAATTTTATCACAAAAATTTTAGCATTAATTACTAATAATCATTTTGTCATAATTGTATATGATCACAAATTAGATGATAAATTAAATATAAAATTAATAATACTTTATTTTCTTATTACCAATGTGAAACTCATATACTTAACCTTACCATACAATATAGTCTTCAAGTATATGATATAGTAGTTTAAAAAGTTTGTAATTTTATGAAAAAAGTTTACAAATCTAATTTATTAATAAAAGATCTACTATACATAGAATATTTGAAACACAAAATATTTCGTATCTAAGTCCATAAATTGATATTGATATATGATAGAATTTTACTTTAATGTTAAAAAATTTTCAAAAAATTAAAGTATAAGCTAATATATTTATTGCATAATATCTAAATATATTTAATAATATACAAATGATGATTGAAGATTGAACAAATTTAAATGTAAGTATATAATATTTCAGAATTTTTTTTACTACTTTATTTTTAAATTATTTAAATTATATATAGGAATTATTATCAATTTTATTATCTATATATTTTGCTACAATGCAGATCTCTATAATATGAACTTTTGTTATAGTAAAAATGAAACAAATTTAAAATGCAAAAAAAAAATTTTATTATATATAAAATTGAAGATTTAATTTATAAAATAAATAAACCATAACCTGTACTTTAAGAATCTTAGATTATAATTTTAATATCTTCAATATTGATAAAGTTATACAAAATTAAATTTATTCAAAATTAATTATAAAAACTGAAATTAAAAAAAAAATATGTGATAAGAGTGATTCTTTTATTATTTATATATTTTATCTTAAATATTATTATAAATTGAATTATATAAAGATGTATTAGATATAGTAAAAAAATACATAAGAATATTGTAATTATACATAGATTAAATTATAATAAAATTTTTTTAAAGCATTAAATTCAATTTCTTTAATTACAATTCAAAAATATGCATAAATTTATGATGATTTATAAATATTTATAGAAAAGGTAATACTAGAAAACTGACAGTGTTGTAACTAAAAAATATAAGTTTTATTATTATGTATTTAATGCAATTTATAATGAAATAATAAAATAAAATAAAATAAATTATTTCATATGATTTTTAATTCTAATTAATAATTAGCTCATATATATATTACACAATACTTATATTATTTACCAATTTAAAAAAACTTTTAAATCATTTTTTTTATTTGATTAAAATTTAATTAGTAGATTAAATTTTATTAATATTTTTTTAAATTTCTATTATAGAAGTTTCGCATTGTATATTAGTTCTTTTTTCATCTTTATTCTCGATTATTAGAGATTTTTATTTTACTTTTTAGACTAAAATAATATTTAGAGCATAAAATTGCTAATAACATAACACATTATATGATTATTAATTTAATTCATCATAAATTTAATGAATATTATCTAACTATTAACATTATTATAAGAAATATAATAGTTATAGATCTTTGTGTTAAAAGTTCAATTTTTGAACTTGGTAATAAAACTAATAATACAATATCTTTAGTATATAATAAGATCAATTATTACATAACTATAG
Source organism: Funneliformis mosseae (assembly GCA_910592005.1). Classification (NCBI taxonomy): domain Eukaryota; kingdom Fungi; phylum Glomeromycota; class Glomeromycetes; order Glomerales; family Glomeraceae; genus Funneliformis; species Funneliformis mosseae. The sequence goes on along the minus strand of CAJVPP010000238.1, from coordinate 12,120 downwards.
TAATTATAATAAAATCAGTCAGATCAAGACATATAATATTTATTAAATTGATACTCGTACATATTTAAGAATAATTGCTAATCAATTTAGATTTGTTATATAACCTTTTACAAATAATAAATTAGAATGATATTTTGCTTTACCTATAAATAATAAATATAATCTACTAAAATAGTAAAAAAATTCATCAAAAATAATTTTTATCAAGTATAACATACAATTATTTTGCTATTTAGATAATTAGTATATTATATAAATAAATATTTTTAATTGCAAGACTTACTATTTTTAAGTTATATAACTAATTATATTCTGATATTGTATAAGCATTATTATGCTTAAAAAGTTAGATAGTTGAAAAAATTAGTGAAAATTATATTTTATAAATAGCATAAAGTTTATATTATCTAAATTGATTATTATATATAAGTTGTGAAAATTTATTATTATTATTTAAAACAAAAAATTATAAGGATCATAAAAACTAATTAAAAATTCTAACAAATATATAATTAACATTAATTATAGACTTCTAGATATATAAATTATATTTGAACTGCATATATTAAGCTATAATTAAGTCAAACTATAGATTTTTAAAATTAAATTAACTAAATTAACTTGATAATATTCCTAATTAAAAGCTTTTCTTATTAGAGAATTATGTTTCTAACCTTTTTAAAAGTACTCTAAAAGTGTTTATAATTTTCTAAATGCATATTACTACATTATGAAATGCAGTTTTTTTATTGATTTCACATTAATAAAAGAAATTAAAAATTAAAAAAATATAAAAAATAAAATTAAGTATTTTAATTATTAAATTTATTAATAACTTAAATAAATAATATCTAATTTACTTATTTTATTTATAGCTAATAATACTTAATCATTATTACCAATTTCAATTTTTATTTTTTTAATAAAAATATAGTGAAGATATTTATAATATATATTTACCAATCTAAATTTCTTAATATATATTAATAAATTATATTACTTATTGATTTAGTATTAGCAATAATAAATATTATAAAATTTATGATAATATTTATAGTATTAATACTAATAAATTATATGAATACTTTGTAGTAAAAAGAAAAACTAGCAAAAAAATTTTTTTTTTACTTATAAACTAAATATTATTTTTTTTAATAAAATAAATTCAGATTTCAAAAAAAAGTTTTTTGGTAGTTTCTTTTTTTTCTACTATAAAGCATTTAAATTATTTATCTATATAGGCATATAAGATAAAATTAAATAAAAAAAAAAGAAAAAAAATAAAATAATAAATATCATAGATAAAAAATATATAAAAATAAAAAATATAAATATGACTATAATATATATAGATTAAAATAAATTAAGATATATATTTATTTTAAAAAAAAATATTAATAATGAAAAAAAATTTTGTTAACTTATTTAAATATAATATGTTATATTTATAATATTATTTTTAATCATTATAATATAAAATAACAACTAAAAATAATACTGTAAAAGAATCTTAAAAATCTAAAAATCAAAATATAGAAGTATCAAATAATGATAATATTCTATTTGATATAAAATCAAAAGAAGAGATTAAAGTATTAGATAAAGAGTTTATTTTAATAAAAAATATAAAAATAGATATTAAGCAAAATAATATAGATTAAGAATTAAAAAATATTTTATCTAAAATATTTGTAAATATTATATTAAAATACTATGATAAAATAGAAAAAACTTATTATTTAGCTATTAATATATTTTAATTATAGTTTATTTGAGTATTTAACATTTATACCTAATAGGGATATTAAGCAATTCTTAACCAGTCTTTACAATTTAAAAGAATACTAACTCTAATAAAGTCTAATTACTTATCTATAATAAGTAATCCTCATCAAAAAAATGTCATAAAAATTTTATAATTAATTTGTAAAAGTAAAAATAATATTCAAATTAACAATTTTGATAGAATTACTAAATATAAAATTAGTCCTTAGAATCTAGTTCCAAGTCCTTAAATTTTAAATTTTAAGAAATTCTAAGATTTCAAAAAGGTTAATTATATATTTTCATTTTAGTAACTCATTAAAACATTATAATAAACAAGTTTTATAATAAATTTATAAATATAATTCTTTGTAATTTTCTTAGGATTTTTAGAACTATTTAAGATCGCTTAATATTTTTAATATCTAAAAAGTAATATTTACTATAAAATATATATTAATAATTCAAATGTATTATTTTAAAATAGGTAAAGTATTAAAATTTTATCAAATAATATTTAAAATAGTAAATAAAGAAAAAAATTAAAATTAATTTTTGATATATTAATCAATAAAAAATTTTTTTATATTAAAATTATTATACTTGTTGGTATCATATATTCAAAAAAATAAATAAATTTTTTTAATAACATTTACATGATCAGTTAAATAATGAAAAAATTAATTATTTTATTTATTTAATCTTAGACTATTCTTTAAGTCTTACAGTTATTTATTATATTTGAATTAATTTATATCTTAGAATTTAAAATTTATTTAGTAAACCAAATGACAAATTTAGAAGCAAGTTAATATATATATATCACAATTAAATTTTAGATAAAAGACTTTATTGAAGAAAAAATAATTTTTATAGATTTAACTGATTTTTTTATTTTATAATTTATAAAACTTACATAAGAATTCTGAAACTTACATAAAAGTTATTTTACAATTTAAGTAAATTGTTATAATTAACTATTTTACTATATTATAAAATAATAAAATCTTATAAAATAAAATATAATAAAAATATAATAAAAATAATGTTATATTAAAAAATTAATATTTAAAGGATTTAACAAATTAAATAAATTTGATAAATCAGAAAAATAAGATAAAATTCTGTATATCTTTCAAATCAGATAAATTAATCTAATTTTTTTGACATAATATATTGATTAATTTTAATAATATAATATATAATCTTTCTTATATAATCTATATGAAATTAAATTTAATAATTTTTACAAATTATTTTTTCTAAGACTATCAAATGATTTTAATTATTAAATTTATTTTTTTATTTTTTATTTTATTATAAAAAATAAAAAATCATATTTATAATTTAAAAAGCTAATTATAATAAAGATTACTTATTTTTTAAACAATTTTTATTGTTATTATTTTAGTAAACTTTATAATTAATTTTTTTTAATTTTTATTTTAAGAAAAATAAATCTTATTTAAAATAAAAAATATTAAATCCTATTATATAAATTTTTTAAAATATCAAATTTAAATTATATTAAAAAATAAATCAGTAACAAATATTTTATTATAAACGGAATTTAAAATAAATTGAAAATAATACTTTTATTATATATTTAATTAATAAAACTTAAGTATAATTATAATAAGATTTAAAATAAATTAAAGATAAATATTTTATTATATATTAAATTAAAATAAGGTTTAAAATAAATTAAAAAACAATATTTATTAAATAATAAATTTAAAATATAAATTGTTAATAAATAATAATTTATTATTAAAAAGTATTATTAAAAAAGGAAATTAGATAAATATAGTTTAACAATTAATTATAATAATACAAATAAAAAAATTGTCTTTATAAATTACTTCATTTTAAACTTTTTTTTTTCTCTGAATTTTCTTAAATATAAAATCAAAAATAAGCAAAAAAAAAGTCAATTTTTAGTATATTTGATGATTATGATTATGATTATCATTAAATCAAAGTTTAACTACATCTTTTTATAAAAAAAATGATTGATTATTAGTTTAATTAAAAAACTATCTTTATTTCTAGGCTATCAATATCTTATAATATAAGAATTAGATATCAAGATTCATAAAGTTATTTTTTAAATATTTTTTATTAATTTAGAATTTAAGAAGAAATTAGAAAATCAACAACATTGATTTCAACTTGGCAGATCTTAGAAATTATTGAATATGAATCTGATGATTAAATATCAAAAGTATGTAAAAAGGTTAATAATATTCAAAATTTTTAAAATTTAAAATTTTCATTAGAAATTAATAAGAAATAAAAACATGAAAAAAAAGATAAAAAAAAAATAGTTTAAAAATACCAAATTCATATTCCTCCAACTTTATATGTCGATCACTAGATAAAGTTGAGACATGATAAGAAGAATAATAAATATTTATTTTAATTCGTTAAGAAATTATATTAAAACTTGCATACTGTAAGAATAAGAAAACTTATTAAATTATTGTATATTAAATTAAGTATCGATTGTTTTTTTTGTGATTATTATAATTCCAATCTCTAGCAGGACCGATACGAATTCTTCCAGGAGAATTTAAAGAGACAATAGGATAAAGTTTAGAAGGAAGATTATTCCAATTAGAAACAGAAGAATGTCTTGTACCATTAATAGAGAATGCGATGGATCTTTCAGTCATATCCAAATGTACGGTAATTTTAGTACCAGAGGAAAATTCAGTAACATAATGTAAACCAATATTATTATGATAACATTTCCCACTAGAACCAAGAACCCAAGCACAAGATTGTTGACCGGCAAAAATATTATAATCAAGACCACGTTCAGTACAAACACCAACCCAAGCATACATACAGGTTTCTTCAATAGTAACTTCCCATTCAAAAATTCCTTCACCGCTAATTAAATTATTTGCTCGAACATTTTGATGTGTATTTACACCACCAGGAATACTTTCTACCACAGAATTATTTTCTCTTAATAATAAATTTGAGCCTTTAGCATTTTTTTCCCATTGCAAATTCCATTCGAATAAAGGAATACCACGCATATGAGGTAAAGATTTTTTTTCTCTAGCTTGAAATCTATAAGCATCTAATAAACGTGATGTTGGTAATAATTGTAAAGGTTCAATTATATCAGCCAAAATATTTATTTCAATCCTTCTGAAATCAATAAAAGGGAGTAATGTTGATAGCATTTCTTTTATCACGGGACGAATTTGTTCATATGATGTTAAATTTTCATCCGATTCATTATCAGAATATTCTTGTATTTTGTTTAATTCATTCCAAATTGGTAATTGACTCTCGATGATCGGAATAGCCTTTTCAGATATATCATGAGTGGCTTGTATGACAGCATGACGAAATATCGTGTATTCAGGGGTAACGAAAGGACCTTGAGTTGAATAAGTTTGAGAAAGTAGACATTTTAAAGCTTGAAAAGACAATTCGTCAAACCCAATAACTTCCAAAGGAATTTTTGCGACCCATTCAATTAATAATGTAAACATTTCATTATCAGCGTTAGGAGACATCTTCTCTACAGCTTTTGATAATAATTTAGGAGCAAGTTCACTCCTTGCATGATTATCAAAATTTTGACATGTCTCAAGCAATTCTTTAACGTAGATTACAATTGTTTGTTGTAATTGTTCGAGTTGAAAATAATCAGCCGCATGATAAGTTTCGATGCAATTATCTATGGTAAGTGATTCGGACTCAAGTTCACCGGTATATAAATATTCTAAAATAATTTTCATCGCGCTAAATTTTATCTCGGGAAATTTAACTTCATTAGTTGTGGTTTCTTTCATACCATTAGATAATAAACGATCAAGCACGTTTGATCTTGCTGCTAATATTGCTCTATTTCCGTAAGCCAATGATCCTTCTTGACATATTATTTTTAGATCACTATAATTCTTATTATTTATCAAGAATTTCAAATCATTGACCAACGAATAACCCCTCATCAATATTGGTGACATACTGACGATAGGGTAAAAAAAAAATTAAGGAAAGGATATATATATTTTTACAAATATATATACATATGAATTTTTTTTTTTTTTTGTGAGGGGGGGGGGAATTTTATAAATGACATTAGGTACAAATCGAGAGTAGATCGCAATTTTTACAAACCAAATTGGTTTAAAAAAACAAAAAAATTAAATTCTTGATCATATGATGAAATCACAAGAATGTCATTTGCTCAAACTCGTGCATAATCGTTGGATTCCGATTAGTCGAAATTAAAAAAGTTTAATTGCTCGTATCACCGTGTGATGTACAATTCATAAGAACCCTCATGAGATTCAAACTCAACTTTTAAACTATCGTTAAAGTTGCAATTTATTTGGTTAAGATCGTTCAGAGAAATTCGTGGCGCAGCATGGAATACAAACCTTCGGGTTGGATTTTTTTTTTTCCAATTTTAAACAAAAAATTTCTTTTTTTCTTTTATGGGGATAGTGTTTATGTATTGTAAACCTCTTTTAATACAAGTTAATAAAATTTCCTAATATAGATTTATGAGTGGGCTCGTGTACCATACCAAATTGTGTTTCAAAATAATGTGTATTATCAACAATAAGTTCGAGTATGTGTTATAAAGATTTAAAGGAATTTATCTAACAAATTTGTCCATTTTAATTGTACGGAGCAAATATGTGTGCATGTTTCATTGTGCAGATCGCATCCTTTGTTATTAACATATAAAATAAGAAAAAAAAAAAGAAATAATTTTTGTTTGAATCTTTGCCGTTAAAATTTTTTTATTAAAAAAAAAAAAAAAAATAAGGAAATATAAAATTCGTAACCAGAATCTAGAATCATTTTATAAAAAACTTTAATATTTTAAGTTAAATTTATAATAAATTTTTTTTAAATATTTTTATTACATCATAAAAATGACATCTTCTGAAACGGGTATTTTATCAATTTGACCTAACCTAATTCATTCCCTAAATTTTTCATTTAACTCCTTTTTTTTTTATTTCGTTTCCTAGAGCCATTGTTAAGAAAGGATTCTTCTACAATAGAGATATTGGATGAAACGTCAATAAATTCAACATTAATAGAACCACCAGAACTAGGAGATCAAGAAGAGACGTTATTTGAAAAAATTAAAGCCCTGATGCTAAAATTTTCAGAATGGATCGATTTTTTATCAAGTTTTATACCTTTTGTTAATCGAGATAAAAGAAATGGGAGAGCAACTACTTTATCTAAAATCCTAAGAGATAATTTCGAAAAAAATAAATTAAAAATATTCATCGGTACATGGAATATGCACGGAAAATTACCACCGAATGGTCTTTCACCTTTTATTGATTTTCCTAATTATGCTGAAAGTGATATAAAGAATGGACACCATTTCAAAAAAAATTCGAAACATCCCTATCATATCTTGGTTATTGGTACTCAAGAATGTCAACATAACATTAAACACTCGGTCCTTTTCCCTTCAAAAGAAGAATGGGAACAAAGGTTAAAAAATCATTTGGGGGATGAATATGTTTTGATTAAAACTGAAACCATGGCCGCTTTACATTTGGTAAGTTAAAGGATGGTGATACCCTTTGTTTAAATTTTGTTGAGTTTTTGAAATTTAATTTGGATTTATTTATCAGGCCGTATTCGTATGGGCTCGTTGTAATGATTGGGTAAAAGGTTATCAACATGATGAAGTTCCAACCGGGTTAGCAAATTTGTTTGGAAATAAAGGTGGAATTGGTATTTCATTATTATTTGGCAACACTTCTTTTTGTTTCATAAATAGTCACTTAGCTGGTAAGTGCGGTAAAAAAAAAAAAAAAAAAATTATAGCCTTTTTCTTTTAACCATGCTTGAAATTAATGAACTTTTCCTCCTTAATTTATTTAGCACATCAAAGTAAGGTTAAAGAAAGAAATCATGATGTGAAAAAAATAAGCAAAGAATTAAAATTAAAAGGATTTAATACCACCGATAAAGGTAATTCATGTACACAATATGCACATAATTAATAATATAAGGAAATGATAATTAATATATATATATATATATATTTATTTATTTCTTCCTTTATTTGCAGTTTTACCAAACGTTACGGATAGGTTTGATTATACATTTTGGTTCGGTGATATGAACTATCGAGTTAACTTGTCAAGAGAACGTGCGGAACATTTAATTGCTGAAAAAAATATTATTGTAAGCATGTGTAAATAAAACAATAAAATGATTATTAATCTTTCTTTATAAACGAAAATTAACCAATTTTTCTTTCATAGGAGTTATTAAAACATGATCAACTAACAAGTGAATTAAACCAATTTCCATACTTTAAAAATTTTCATGAAGCTCCAATAGATTTTTATCCAACATTTAAATTTGACACGCATAAATCAAGACAAGATCGGCGATCTCAATCTGCTCCAGATTTAATTGAATCGATGGAGTCAGATATATTTCATTATGATTCTTCCGTTAAACAACGGGTGCCAAGTTGGACAGACAGGATTTTATGGAAATCAAAATCAGATAAGAAAAAAGTTAAGGTTGAATCATATACTTCTCACATGGATGTTGCTTTTGCTGGATTCTCTGACCATAGACCTGTTACTGGTTGTTTCTGGGTTGATTTTGATTGGAATCAAACTTTGAAGGACAAAAAGAAAAGATCTAAAAGGAGAAAATTCATCAAATTCTTTTAAATTGTTAATAATATTACTAACTTAGTTTACAAGGATATCATCTAATTTTTTAATTTTTTATACTTTTGTTTTTGTATATTAATAAATTTTCATAGAATTTAATTTTAACATGTACTGTAGATTTCTTTATTTTACTTATTTCAATCAATTAACTTTTCGTTTGTTTATAAACTTTAGAATGGAGGCGGTGGGTCCGGGTAGTATTTATTTACATAAATATTTATTCTTGTATCTGTTTGAACGGAATCAGTTACCTTCTTCATTTCAAGATGAATAAAAATAAAATGCGTCTATAGCAATCTATTGCTTAATGACTCATATAGTATCTTTATTATAGTTTTCTGCTTGAACTATTGAAATTCTATACATTGGGTATTGTTATGAAAGTACTAACTAATTAGGTCCAAGAGAAAAAAAAAACTCAATCTCTAGTCGAAATTTAGCATAATATTAGTGTTGGAAGATAAGAAAATACTTTTCAGAACACAATTGATAATGGGGATATTGAGTATTCGTCATTTGTACCTTACTTATGTTTATTATAAACTTATTATCAATGCAACGTTTGATTCGAAACTTGGTTTAAAAGATAGATGCAATTGTATTGATAAGCCACATTTTTCACTCAGATGCAGAGAAATACTTGTAATTTTTTTTTAAAGCCGTAATCCATTAGGAACTGCTGCAATTGAAGGCACGACGACTATATATATATTTTTATTAACTCTTTCATGATACATGATATTTGTGAGTTTCAAAGAGTCGCCTAAAATTACCTCCATATTCATAATCATTGACTATATTTGATAAATACCATCAATTCGACGTCTTCAGTTCTTTCATCTTATCTATCTTGTCATTGTAACACTACACGACTCACCGCGAACAAGATCTATATAAGGAATGCTTTTATCAACTAATACACCCCAAACGTTGACTCCTCCGTATCTGATGCATCAATCGATTTTTCGCAGACTCATATTCATCCAGTAAATGTGAAAAAACCATATGAATGTATTGAAATTCAAAATGTTCTTGTTAAACCACGGTCTCTTAATGTGCAAAAATTTCTAAAGAGTTTTCATTTTGTAATTTATCAAATTTATAACATTATTTCATCAATGATTTCCTTATTTACGTTCATAATTTCCTTCCAATCAGTTTTATCAATTAAAAGTTCTCGGTTTCTTTAGACTAGGCAACTCAATTTCTTAAAATAATCATTAACATAACTTCGATCTCAACGTCGCAACCATATTAGATAATAAACTTTTTATTTAAATTTTTAGTTCTTAGATTTGTCTTTTGATAGTTGCTACCAGCTATTGAAGTTGATTTCTAGAAAATCAAAATCGAGATTTACTGTATATTTTAAAGTAATCTGAAACAGAAAATTTTTATTAACTAAAATATTATCATTTATCATATAATAAAAAAATCAAAAGTTTAATTTTATTAGTAGTATTGTAAAAATCATGTGAGACCTGCTAAAATCCTTATTTATACATGGGATCTAGATAATAACCTAAACATCCAGAAAGATGATTTCCCCAGCGTAACCACCAAAAAATCACTGGCACGTGATTAATTTCTGCTGATCATTTCCAAAAATAGACTATCAAGCTTAATGATAAATTTTCTTTATATTTTTTTAAATAAAACCTAGAAAAAGTATTAAATTCTATACGTAAATTTGCCTTTTTTACAACTTTATTTAATGAGAAAATGGTGATTATAAATACTGTTTTTTCAGTGAAGTTATCTTTTATAAAATGTAATATAAAAGTCAAAAAATGGTATTTGAAACTTCTTTTTTATCTCTAAGCAAAATTGTAGAGCATATAATAATTCTTATAGGTGGTATAATTTTAAAAGCTAAAAAAAGTTTGTGTTAAATTTTATTTTAAAAAAACAATTTTCGTTAAAAATTAATTTAACTGTTTTAAGTTATAATCAACAAAATTAATCACATGCTAGTGATTTTTTAGTGATTACGTTAAGGAAGTCTTCAATTACATGATTTATATTATCATTTGTATCACACCCTTCACATTTTTACAGTAGTAAAATCATATTTGTTATACAATAACTATCACATACTTAGATTTAAAATTAGATCAGGGTTTAGGAATTATGAATAATGCAGGTCAAAATTATGTAATTGAAGAATTTTTGGGGTAGTTGTTAAAATTTTCAGTTTAACTATAATGTATAACATCTATACTCATCAAAATTTTTTGTAGAACTTCATATGATTTAATCATGTAAGCCAATTTTATTATTAAAAAATAATTGTCAAATAAAAAAATTTATTTAATTCTTCTAAAATACCATTTAGAATTCTTTTATGTGATTTGTATTTCTTAATAATATATTTTGCCAATTTTTTACTAATATCTTTTTTATAAACATCTTTACAATGCTAATATTTTGCAAATTTTCTAACCATAATTAAAGATATTGATCAAGACATTCTAATACAATCTTTTATAATTTATTTTATAAATAATTATAATTCTCTTGCACATATTTTTTACAAGTTCACTAATATCTTTTAATAAACTTTTAATTCACAATAAAATTTGAAATAAAAAATATATTTATGATTAAAACTTTCAATTAAATTTTCAATTGTTTTTTTTATTTAAGAAATATCAGATTTTAAAGATATTACTTAATAAATATAACAAAAAATTTTTTAAGAAACTTGAATTTTATCTTTATAGTTTTTATATTTTAGTATTAATTTTTCAGATAGCTATTTTTCTCATTTTATTAATATTTATTTAATTTCTTTAGATTGACTTTAAAGGTTTTCATTATAATATGTAACTAAAAATATTATTAATTACTATTATTTATTTGATCTAAAATAAGTATTATATATTAGTTACTTAGTATCAGAATTTAAATTTATTTAATTTACAATTAGAACATCTTTTTCAAAAATAGCATAATTAAAATTATTATTAATACTGTTATATAATTTAAACTACTAAAAAAATATTATAAGAAACAGAAATTAAGACTAAAACTTTTTTGTTTTTATTGATTTAAAATTTAAGTTATATAATGAGAAAAAAAAAGAAAAAAACTATTTTAATAGTATTAGTATCTATTTAGTAAAATTATTTATAATTTATCTTAACATATTTTGATCATTGATAAAATAAATTTGTTTAGCTAATTTGATGACTGATAAATAAAAAAGCAGTTTTTTTTAAATTATTTTTTAACTAGTTTATGACAAATATAAAATAAGAAAATTTCTTTTTATTATACTTACCTCTTCTGATTCATTCTTTTTTAACTGAATTATATATTATTAGTTTATTTTATTTATAAGTAATGTAAAAGTTTATAATTCTCTAATTCACATTTTTACTTAATTTACTTATTTTACATACAATCCATTATGTTAGAAAGTTAAATAGAAAAAATATTAAATATATTTTAAAATATATATTCTCTCTCAATATAATATATTATTTACTTATTTATTAATATATATTAAATATTTACATAAATTTATTTTAAAAAAAAAATATAAGAAAATTTAATTATATTTATAGAATAATAGATATATATATAGGGTCTTTGCAATAGAAAGGGAGGAAACTCCAAAAAAATTAAAATTTTAGTTTATAAGCCAAAAATGTTC